>JAQFZJ010000026.1:0-118760 GCA_034695645.1 Folsomia fimetaria
ATGCTGTGCTTTCCGTGAATTAGATGCTCCGTTTGACGAGGTGGGGGTGGGAGCGCTGGGACTATTAATTGTTTCCACATTTGTGCGATTTGAAACAAGTACTTGTTCTTCGAGTGGTGTTGGGGTTTGTTGTTGGGGGTCTGTGTTTTCGTTCATTTGATCCATTTGAGTTGAATTTGGGTGCACATTTTTTACATAATACTTGGGCTTTATTAGATTTTGATGTAAGGGACATGTTTGATTTCCTAACAGAATAATAAAATGTGATATGCCGAGGGTATCTAAGGTCATCCAACGTAGTTACGGAATTTCACTTGATTAAGATGCACATCTGAAACAGACAGGGGATATTTAAAGTTTAGATTTATTTAAAAAACATTTCCGCACCCGTATTCAATCGCTCTTATCTTATTGAGGAATATTATTATTTATAAATATCTGCTACATATCGATAGTATCACAATAATAATCAGATAAATCTAGTAATCATAAACACATCAAAACTGTAAGCTAAATTAATAAAAAAAATTGAGCCAAATACGTCACTAAATTGTTAAAATATTAAAGCACAATGAAAAGTGAATGTCCCTTCATTAAAATACAATTATCCTAATACAATCTCGGAATATGTATATCGCAAACAATGACTAACATTGGTTATTAGCTTGCAAGAGGGTTACATCATATCTAAAAATTCGTTACTTGCATAGTAAATGCATAATATGCATAAATCTGACTGGAATTATATCGGCAGTCCGACCGCATCCATCAACTAAAATTTAAAATGTTGCCTTACAGTTACAATCGAGGCTAAATAGTTTGGTTGAAGTTTCATACTTAATTTATATAATCGTGTTAATAAATTGTCATATTATTAATATAATTGCATACATTGTTGACATAATAGTTGACTTGCAGGACAGGATAACATTGTACTACTGTTGATAATAATATAGCTGCAATTCCAGCCAGAGTGAGGTTATGCTTCTAATGGCTGAGAGAGGCAAATGAAGGGGACATTATCGGTATCCGACTTTAAACAATCTTGAAACCGCGATCGTTCGCCTTCTGTTTCGAATATAAGTTCCCAATTGACGACTCTATCTTGTTCCAGTTCAAATACTAGTCGTACAAAAGTTGCATCCGATTCCAGTATTTCCTAGATAGATCAAAAAATTAAGTTGTTAACAATTAATAGCAAAAAAATGATTTCTGAGAACGTACCACTTGACGAAGATGGTCCAACTTTCGCCCATGTGTAGTTATAACTTTTTCACAGCGCCCAGCCATCCAACTTAGATCCGTTATAAGCAAAACCTCTTCGCTCGTCAGAAGTACAGCGGACACAGAGTACGTGTGGTCGGCTGAAGGTAAAGAAATCGCTTAGAATTTTCATGCAACTAAAAAATTAAATTGAAAAGGTTGTAGCTAAATATTTACCACTATCGCATAGAGCAAATCGTAAAATTCCAAAGTAACTAATAGGATTGGTTGGGCTCAGCATCATTTTTTGAGTTTGACTAAAATCTCTCACCATTGGAGGACTCTTTAATTCGCCACAAATGTCACCTGTACACAAAAATATCAATTATTAACATTGCACCGTAAATTTCGTAGTGATTTGGACTCGGACTTACTCATGAAAAATTCGAGAAATCCAGAGGTTCGCTCAGAGTCCCGAAAAATAAGAGCAAAATATTTCCCCGAAAAATCAACCCCAACTCCGTGACGTCCAATGAGAACATCAAGTTTGGTGAATTTCGCCAGATCAAATGAATTCACCTTTTGGAGCTAAGGTTAACATAACAGTTTTATCAGTGAGCGTGATCATGCGATGATATGAAAATATGATTTGGTACTCACCCATTCCTGTGGTCGGTCACTATATACAAATCCGAGAAAATTATTATTGACAAAACATTATCCACAGGTTTATATTTATAACTTCATTGAATGCAAACATACCCTTCATTTCCAGTGATACGATACAAATAGACTTTTTTGGTAGAGAAGATTACAATACCGAGAAAGTTGTTATTGGATGATGAGTTGGAAACAATCATGCATTTCGTTAATGCCAACAATTGTTCATCGGATTTAAATACTGAAATATCACTCCACAACTGAAGACGATGATCCGATTTAGCAAAATTGACGTAATCGTAGCGCACTGGCATACATGTGTTGTGAACAGGACTGCCCAAACTATTAGTTGTAAGTGTTGATGTGCTTGCGAAAGATGCATTAGTGCAGAGGGATGATGCTCCAGAAGGGCTGACTGGCATTCGACTGGCACTGCTTAAAGGTTGCGAGATTGGCAGCAGATTTTTTTCATAAGTTGTCACAATGCTGTCAGCACATGATGATGAGGATGTACTCTCCGACAATGGAACTGCCTTGCTTCCAAGTTTATTTGAGATTGAATTATCTACCACAGGAATTTCAATTCCCTCTTCAACGCCTCTAAAAATTTACCAAATGCACAATCAGAAATCAACCTAGTACACTTATATTTTGCTTCTTTAACTTACTCAATTTCCGATTCGCTATCTGGACCATGTTTTCCCAACACTTCAATACTGCTGCTGTCAGTGCTTAAAACTTCGATATCCGATTCCGACTTGGTATCTGTGAACAATAAATTTATATTTATTACAGAAATATGTACCAAACAATGCATATTAGCATTAAAGTAGATTAGTAGTAAATCCAAACAAAATTACTTGTAGCAGTTCCTCCATCACTGGAAGTTGGTGTGCTACTTGCAGCATACACCGTTGGAACGCCAGAGTTCCGTTCGAAATTATTCTTTTGGTTAGCAATAATATTCTCACTTGTTAGACTTTTGCGTGATGTTAAACTGGACGGAAGCAACCTCATGAAGTCAAAAATTCCTGGAGATTTGCCTTTCGGAATGGACTGAGAATAAGACGAGCTTTGCATGAGTCGGCCTACAAATTTGAGACCTCCCGTTAAATATAAATTATCACACACTCAATCAAACTCATTAATCAAGCGTAAAATCATGCTTGCCACCAAAACTGTACTAAATATTTCTATAAGGAAAATGGTTATACCTGAAACTGGAGTTGACGCCTTCAGCGGTCCCCGGAGTTTACCTTCTTCCACGTCCAAATCCAAGCACTCATTATTTGGTAATGGAATATTGTCAAGGGTGAGAAGTACATCATGTTCACATTGAGGATTAGGGCATGTTTTGACTTCAATGGGATTTCTCCCCGCGTCATATTTTACTGTGCGTCCAGCCATTGCTTTTGAAAATTGAGCGCTACAATACAACAATTATTTTACTACTCTTATGTGTATAATTCTTGATAGATGAAGATTTATAAAGATATTACACTTACAAGCATTTGGCACATTGCAGCGCTTCAGTGAACTCTTGTAGTGTCCTTTCCTCAATATATGGACTGACAACTTTATCAAATAAATACATAGTAAATTAATATCTATAATAAATATCTTATGAGTCAAATAAAAGCTTATACCTTTATCAAATAATGTGAACTCCTTTTTGCTCATGATAAAGCTTCGTTCCCTCATGAGTTTTTTCATCGTATCAAATTTCAACAAAAATTGAACACTCTCCGTTTCAGAATCACATTTTTCTTCTTCTAAAGCAAACAAACAGTTAAGGTCCCATTTGTTCAGGACAACATTATCTTCGGGATTCACTTCCATTAAATAGCTATCGTATATAGCGAGTTTGAATACTTGTCCATTTTGGAATATTTTGAATATATGAAAGTCAGTTTTGCCCTCTTCGATGAAAACTTCATCGATTGGTTCATCCTTGGACAAATCAAAAATTGAGACATCCTCTTGATTTCCAGAATCTGCGCTGAAACAGGAGAAAAAGTCTCCAGCACTATCTTCTTCGTCTCCAGGCTTTGATGCAGGAACCGCATTTGGGAGAGAGGATGTCTTCTCTTCAGAGGAGGAAACTCGACCTTTTCGACTGTTTATTAGAAGAAGTTCCTCATTTGTGTACCGTTCGTGGGCCATTGCCCGTTCATAATATAGGGAAGATGTCGGTGGGGATATACTGTTATTGAAGGACGACTTGCCAAATTCTCTGGAATTTTGTGGAAGTGATCGAGAGAAAAGTTCGTAATTGATGGGACGGTCTGAAATTACAAGTAAATTCTTAAGTAAGCGATCTATCACTCACATTCTTATATCAGAAATAATATTAATAAACTTTAACCTGGAATTCCGAGTAAGCGATCTACCTCCGGCCCAGCTTGTCTCAATAGCCAGTGTTCTGGACCGTATCTTTCTCTTAAAGCCTTAAGGGCCTTTCTCGTAACTTCTGTTCCCTCTTTCTTAGACTCACAGGGCGACTCGCTTTTAATTGATGGTGCACCTTCACTGTACGAATTTTCTCTGTCTTCCGTAAAATCTAATGAGATAATATCCCTTATCTTTGGTTTCTTTCTTCTTAAACTTCGCATACTGCTGGATGTGGAGTCAAATGACTGAGTCATACTTTTCAACAATTGCGATGTTCCTGATCTTTGCATAGAAGTGGATGTGGACATTGATCCCGAACTCATAGAAGCTGACATTGCAGAATTTGCTTGACTAATAACCAAACTGCTGGCTGGAACGTAAGGAATGAATTTTCCTTGCTTGCAATCTTCAATTGCGGTTCTAACTTCTGAGCTAGACAGGTTTTTCTTATCCAACTCAAATTTTCGGGAAATCACGTAGCGATTCAAGTAACCACCAACCGCTCTCCTGTAACCACTGTTAAATGTCAATGGATTTCCAGATAGGTTAAGCTTGTTCAAATTGTTCATTTCCTTCTGAAAAAGTAAAAGTAAAGGTTTGTTTAAAAATTGTTCATACCCTAATGTTAATAAATAGTATAATTGTATTACCAAAGGTATAAGATCAAATTCATTAGAGATGAGATTGGTAGATAAATCCAACACTTCCACATTCTTCAATGAACACAATAAGTTGAAAGGGTCAGCATGAGTAGCTCGGCTGTTGGGCGCGTTGAGATTTTCGATTAGGTTATGGCTCAACCTGTGTAAAAAATAGTTAAAACTCATTATTAAAACAATTATAATGAGTTAGCAGATATTCAGCGTCTCTATTTTAAGTCATGCAATGAGCAATCTTGCAGTGTTTGTAAGGAATATCCATGAATCATACATGCTATAATTTAGGGCCTACATAGTTGTAGTTGTGTGTTATACTTTTACATGTATCCGTTAATAAATACGTGTAACAAATACTTACAACAGAACTTTCACCGTAGGCGGGATTGGAGGAATAGTTTTTAGCTGCAAAAGGAAAAATCAAAATAAGTATTACACAGTTTCCCAGATAATAAATTGCATCTAAAATTAACTTACTTGGTTGAAGCATAGGTTAAGGGTTGAAAGACTGCGTAAGATACTCGAAAACTGTTCGTCTATACCAGAAATTTTGTTACGACTTAAATTTAAAGTTTCTAGAGAAGGGCACAATTCCAATACTGCTATTTCATCCGCCAATATACTCGCAATTCGATTGTAACTCATATCCAGTTCTCGGAGTTCTGGCCTGAAATCAATATTTATCAATTTTATATAAATTTTTATTTTTCAATGCGTTAGTAAATAATAAGTTCTAACCAAATTTGAGGGACTGAAGTAGCACCTCCTGATTTCAATACACGGCCTATGGATTTGAGATTTCGAGAACATTTTATTTTTTGTAAATTCATGCGTAGTGAACTCAATCCAGAAATTCTGCCTGGAATATTAACGTAAAAGATTGATAAGAATATTACTTTCAGATTCCTATACGAGGGAAATGAGATAACTCTACTTACCTGGAGGTGTATTTCGAAGTTCCAAGATGTTGAGACTTTTAAAAAGAGAGATGTCGACAGTTTCTTGGCTTGAGTAAACTTTCTTTAAACTTCCACTGCTGCTGCTACCACCAACTCCTGTTATGGTAATAGTAGGTTTCTTTGGTCTAGGTGTTCCTGAGATTGAATTACCTCTCGAACTTTCACCCACACCACAACTAGAATCCACATCTGATGAGGGAACAGAGTGTGATTCCGATTTTGATGAGGATTTTCCAACAGTAATACACAAAGAAGGGGTTTGCTGACAAAAGTCAGAGAGAAATAAGACGAGATCTTGATATTCAGTATCCTCTTTATTTTCTTCTTCTTCCTCCAAAGTGTCTCTACTAATATAAATTGAATCGATAGCATCACACAGCTTTCGGAGTACGGCAGCGTCAATCACAAATGGAATGGAACGATTGAATATTTTATCGCAATTATTCCTAATGGAGAACCAAAAAAAAATATGTTAAAAAAATCCATTCTTCAACAAATGATTATGTAAACCTGTACCTCAGCTGTTTCGACAAGTGGTAAACTGTCCTGCGCTGGAGTTGTATCTCGTTCTCATTCGCGACCCCCATGCTGCTTTCCAGCATATTTATATCCAATTTTTCCGAGTTCCTAAACTTGTAGTATGGGTTGTTCGGATCGCACCGGCAGTATGCCACGTCGCCACAAAATATGAACCTGTTATCGTCGAAGAGGCAGTAATGGTATGGCGTAGATTCTTCAGGATTTTTAGGGTCGTAGGTGAACCCTTCATTTTCCCAAATCGGTGGTGGGGGCACAGGATTGTCTAATTCGTCAAATTATTTTGTTAAGTTTGGTATAAATTGAATGGAGAAGAAAAAAAGGTTATTAATGTATTACACAGTTCCCCAAGAGATGACAAGGTTTTGATCAGGTAGATTTCGTCATGCCTAAGAGGTTCTGGGTCAAAAGCGTCCCTGTCCTCCCACGTGTAAGTCCACAATATCGTCTCACCTGGTAAAATCATACCAAATAAACAATTACGCTTAAATTCATTTGTTTATATAAATAAGTATAACACAAATTTCCCGTTTATTTTAAACCCACAAAAATAATGACAAATGCCATTCATTCAATATGCAATTTGTAAAACAACTCACTTCCTTTCGCTTCAGTCGTCATTATTAAAATTGTGTGATTTAAAAAACAAAACTTATAGTAAATACAAATCTAAAGTCAATCTGTGATGTGTGTAATTAAAATCGATCGTATTAAAAACAACGATGGGTGTTCTGTCTTTTGTAAAATGGTCATTAAATGAATGACTCATTTACGTCAGTTATTAAAAAAAAGTTGTCAAAAATTAGATTAAAATAAATACTAGCACACAATGAAAAGTTCTGGTCGGAGAGTGGACAGAGACTGAGAACGTAGGTATCTTGTGGTCAACTTTTACCACCACTTCTTGTACATGAATGTACACCATGAAGGACGCCTGCCAATGGCTGTGTGTATTTAAAGTTTTAATGTACACACAAGAAGCACTAAAAGTGATGATAAGTCTGGAACAGGACCGCAGAACTGAACCCAACCAAATTAGGTATATGTTAAAGATTTCACCCAAATCATGTCGATTCGATTTACGTATCATGGAAATCAATCGTCATGTTATGATGATAATGAAGACTGTATAAGGACAAAATATCTATTAAGATGATGATATGTTTGGATGTTTATTAAGTATATATTTATTGGATTAACTTTAGCTGGCTATTATGGCTTGAGAGAGAAGACAACCCTACATACATACAACACAACTTAAGTTGTTGGTGTTTAAAAATTGTAAATAGTTAAGTAATACATGTAGGTATATCATGATGCTTTAGCAATAACTTGTTGATGAATGAGTTAAGTATTTACGATTTTACTTTATGAGTCCTTGCAGTGGGCAGTAAGAAAATTTCGTTTCGGGAAGTACAGATATTATTATGTATTAATATGTATTATAAGCTGTAAAGTTTGTAAAATGACATTGACATTAACTACAAATGTGGATGAAATTAAGTCCATCATGTCCAGTCTAGTGTGATGATAGGCCATCCATTCAATATAGATATATTAACTACCAATTTTAGCTAGGCCAGGGTCATAGCTTAAAGGAACAACCATTGCTTTTATCCGTTTACAAATTTTAACGAAGGGAATATTCCAGATATTTTCTTGCATATACATACTTATCAAAAGCCGAAAACACCAGACATACCATCCGTTTATACACTTTGAATAGAATTACGATTAGGGTTGCTGCTAGTTTTTCTGTGAAAGCTGCAATTGAATTTCTTAAGATCTTCGTAGGTCAGTTTAAAAATTGGTATTTAACGTCATAATAATCAAATGTTAAAAATTGCATTCTTTAACGGTTAATCATGCTTGATTTAAAAATGTCATGTTTTGGAAGTGCCTGAACTTGCTAAAACAACACTATATTCTTTACACAAAACAACGGGGATTATGATTCATGCAACTATTTACTACCAACGTCGATTTTGTTTGTCAAAGAGATGTTGAATTGGACTATCAAATGAGTGACGGTAAAGGAAAGTATTGGACCTTAAATAATTCCATCCAGGATTAGCATTTACGAAGAAGTAGGGTGAGAAAGAGCATATCTGGTTGAGGGCTTTGTTTGCGATTAGACAAATATTATTAGTAAATACAAAACAAGCTTGGAAAGGTACATAGCTTATAAAAGTTCTGTATATTTGTATCACTCGGTCTCCGTGTGATTCTTTTGGGCAATTCTTCTTGTCTGGGCAATTATTTATTTTTATTAGAAAAGTAAATACGAGTGACCTCAAATGAACAGTTTAGAATGAACGAACATGTTTCCCAATCAATAATATCATAATCCAATTCATTTATCTATCATTGTTTCGTTTCCTTAATTTTGTAATGTTTGATTATTTGTTGATTGGGTCCCGTGAGTTATGAATGATGACGAATACTTCAAATAAATAAAACGAAAATAATATACCACTTTTTAAGTCGTTGTTGTATTATTTGTAGGGAAATATATCTGGATCTGGAACAACACTATTAACCCTAATCTGTAATTGACTTGTTTCTTTTAACAGTTCAGTTTCAACAAAAATAAATAATACCGGAATGTTACCGTCCTATTTTATAATTCTGATAGCAATTACTGCTTTATTAGGCAAACAATGCAACTGAATCATCTCAAGTAGGTATAAATAGCATGGGCTTGGTATTTCCATCACATACAAAATATGCATCAGATATGATATGATACAATATTCTATTCTCCCAAACTAAAGTCTTTAGGATTCCTGAATAATTAGTCAAACAAAGTTGTTTAATCTGGTATGCACGGATGTGCACTATTAAGATAACCTTTGGCTCATCGCCATTTCATTTCTATGTGATGCGACATAAATTATTTGATGTAATTAAATAGGACTATGCCACATCTCGACTCCTTCATCCTGAGCATATCAGATTAAACGGGAGTCGTCTCATAAATATATCATTAGTTAACGTATCAATTAATTAATTAATGTTGAGTGGTGTTGCGAATAGTTCATGTCTAGTTCATCATCGAACAATTTGCTTTACTAATAAATTAATTAACTAATTAATTTTCAATAAGCTTGGATGCTAAATTACCCTTCAAATTTTCCATGATATTTGAACTCGTATGTATTTCTCAAGACCTATGTCTACTTCGACATTTCTTAAGTGAATGACAGGTCATGTCTGGCAGTATGCCATCCAGGAGCCTGAAAATTGGCACACTTGCGAAGAAAGAACTCATTAACAGCCAACAAAAACTACGTTTTATGTTATACTGGCCGTCTTTTAGCACTCGTTCGTACATATGCACCTGCAAAATTATTGTTCCTATGCTCATAATTTTTAAAATGGTTTGTACAAACAATCGCATTAAAGATAAATTCACAATTAAAAATATGAAATCAATTTTGGTATATGAGAGTTTATTTATTATTATGGATCATAATTGAACAATGCCATACAATGTTTTACCCGATACTTTTGATTACAGACACACACACAAGCCAATGCACTCCACCAACCACCACCGAAACTACAACATTTATACAATCGAATCCACTCATATTACAAACTTGATTGGAAAAGGTCAATGAATATCATCAAATCAGGCAGAGTGGGCATGTTTCATGATTTACATGGTACATAACTAACAGCTTTTAATAATAATACATAATGCTACGACACGTAATTAATTGACTATGTTGCTCTCTTATCAAGAAAACAGGCAAACAAACAAGCCAGCAACCCAATCGATCCTTTGTCCATATTATTACTTTCCCTTTCTCTTATTAACTGTCTCAATTCAATCTCAATAATAACCTTTAATCTGTACATTTACTCCACTTAGCGTTCCCAAATGAGACACAAATTAAATGACACTGACTGGATGATGATCATGTTATTATGAGCTAATTATGCTATGCAAGTTTCAAATTACAATCACTACATGTTTACAGCTTAATACCCAGCCTGGATTTGGATCATCTGTATAATTATGATGTATGGATGTGCATAAATATAAACAACTTACATTTTAATTCGTTGAATCCTTTAATAAATGTATCCCCAATAATTTGTATTGGCCGAGTAAAGTAAACTGCCCTCAAAATGTTGACCACACTTCTTTTAAAGGTTAAACAAAGTGCGTCTCAATTTAATCTGCTTTTTGTCCTGCACTGCACTACACAATTTTTTGTGTATTTTTCTATTATGTATTATTGCGTATTTTGTCTATAATCTAATTGACGAATTTTGAATTTGTACTCGATTTATACTTAATAATATCTATTTATTATTATTTTCAGAATTGAAAAAGTGTTACACAAGAATCGCACACATCTGATCTCTTCTGTTGCGAATTTATTATATCTATCCTTGAGCTGAACTTCACTTTGTTAGCAAGCACGTCTAAATCAGTTGTTAATAATAACAAGCTGCTTTTGGTTGTGTGCTTATTAGCAAAATTGCAAACTCACAGCAAAGCAGCAGCAGTAGATTGCAAAACTGCGTTGTGTTCTTTATACACAAGGAAAAAGTAAACATATGAGCTTATAACATTGAATCCTATAACATTGCATTTGGTGGTGGTGGCGATGTGACGACATACATTTCGTACTGAACCAGATGATCCTTAATTCTTTCTATGTAATAAATGGTGTAGGAGGCTGGTGAAAGCAAGGGGGAAAGTTTGCTTAAGGAAAAACAAGGTATAATTACAGAAACAAGTAAACCAAGCTATTAATTATTGATAGATGTGTAGTTTGTTTAGTCAACTCCAAATAGTTGTAATTCCAATTGGGTGTGGTCGTGGTGGGTGGAACATTGGTAATTAATAGAAAAAAGGAATTTCATTTACTATTGCATATTGGGTAATAACTCATTTTTAGAGTTTCTGTATTTAATTTCAGGTTATTAATTGTGTTGTAGGGTTTGGGGGACTGTTCATTTTATTCTAATAAATAGCAGCATCTTGAATTTCAAGGCTTGAAATACAAAACTATTCAAGTACAACCTACGATCCAATGATGTCGTCTTCAGAAATGTTTGAAACCCTGGAGGTAAGTGTGGGGTATAATATATTGAAACGAATGTATACTGATTCTGTCAAACTAACTGATTTTGTCGAATGTTTGTAGGAAGAACTGCAGAACTTGTGTGACATGATCGAGACGCGAATTGACAACAAATTGGTTGGTAGCCCGTATGGAGAAAGTAGGAAAAAGTTGGTGCAAGAGATCGAGCGTGACCTTAATGGTAAGGAAGTAGTTGTGGTATACAACTCTCATCCTATAGCAAGGAAATTAATTTTTACGAGTTGAGAGGGATAGTTATCCAATCCATCCACGAACTAAATTGTTCCCCCACTTTCCCCCACTTGTAAAGGCAAAATTGAATATTGTGTGGCAGGATTAATGAATTGGGGTTGTGTTGTCTATTGCTGTTATATTTGTTGAAATACAGGTCTTTTGCAACAGCTCGAGAAAAATATTAAAATATAGACAATATTAAAAAACCTAAATTATTAAATTTTATTTTATTTTCAAATTTACAATCACTTAATGTTTTTCTATTCTGTTTTCCTTCAAGAGGGCGGTGCTCTTTTGCAACAGCTCGAGTCGGAAGCAAGACTTGCGCCCATTCCTTGTAAGTTATTTATCAATAGGGGACTTACCCTCCACAGTTTATTCATCATTCGTCGTTTATAATTATCAGATAGACATGAGCTGACCGCAAAACTACGGACCCATCGGGAAAATGTGGGCAAACTGAATAATAGATATCACGGAGTTTTGGGAACTTTTGGGGACAGAAGGTAATTTTACAGTTTAATTGTGCGTGTTGTAGGGTCTGGACGATTGTCCATTTTATTCTAATAGCAGCTCCTTGAATTTCAAGGCTTGAAATATAAAACTATTCAGCTACAGAAAATTATACTATGTATAATTGTTTTTGTAGGTCACATATGCCAGACCCTAGAAGAACAGTTTTAGAAGGACAAAGAGCTCTGGAGAGAACATCAGACAGCATCGCACGTTCTACGGCTATTTCAATTGAGACTGAACAAATTGGAAATGAAGTAATTGGAGAATTGGGCACACAACGAGAGACTTTAGTTAGGTAAGTTTAGATTATTTTTAGGACACAAAAATAAATAACTAATTAAATAACTTAATAAATTCATTTTTAGGACAAAGTCACGCTTAGTGGATACTGATGTTGAAATTTCCAGAAGTCGCAAAATTCTACGTTCCATGTATATTAATATGATTTACAACAAAATCATTCTGATAGGTATAATTGTGATAGAAATACTGATTTTAGGAATTATTGTGTATTGGAAGTGGTTTAGATAGACATTTTACGCCCTAGAACACGCCCTATGATGGAAACAATTGTATATTTATTTAACTTTCCACTAGTTTAATTTCTTTATACCAAAATAAGGCGTTAGATTATTCAAAACATATGACATTAATTACTACTAATTATATTTACAGCTCTGTATTACTTGTATGCATTTACTGTTCAATTTCTGTTTGCTTTCTTCACAAATCCAAGAAAATGAAAATGTGGACTGATAAAGCTGTGAGAAATATATTAATTAAAGTAACATTATGCATAATATTCAACATTTTAAGGTTTTTATACATTTATTTCCATCATTTATACCATCCATCATCCATCCATTAAAAAGCATAAAGCTAAAGCATGATGAAGTAGTGAGTGCTTTCACCCTGCCTTTTATATACGTGATAACTCTGAATTGCATATATCTCTTGATCCACTCAACATAATTAAGATTTGAATGCACCATCTGAAAGATGAAGACATTATAAATTGTAAAAGTGAATAAAATTGCCAGAAAAGTGTGAGGGGAGGGGAGTGTGAGGGTGTGAAAGTAGTTAATATTTGGTGGAGTGAGTTGGTTGGGAAGTGGAGTGTTGAGGTTGGAGTTGATGGGCACTTACCTGGCGTAGGAGATAGCACGATCCACAAGGTGCTTCTCCCAGGCTGAGACCCTCCATTGCACTACGGTGAGGTTGACGCTTGCGATTATCCCAAACGTGGATAACTCGGGCGCGGAATTTTTTCCATGGGGTACAGCGTTCGCGCTTGCCCCTCCTTAACACAAGCTAAAGATATATCCACTAATTATTAGTACTGTAAAAGCATTTGCGTTTTAAACCATTGCTGTTGTTGCAGTTTCTTATGCAATCCGTTTTAACATGGATTTAAATAAGAAATGACTTGTTTTAAAAGGTTTTTTTAACAAACAATCTTTATTACACGTTTTGTATTTATTTGTAAATAAGGATGCGTACTAGTACTAAATGATTTTGATAATATAAATTTCATTCATAATGTTTTGTTTGATGCGATGGTGTTGTGATTCAGTTGATTGTTGTTTGTTGGTATTAAATAAACGACTTTTCTCTGGAGTAATATTCACAAATTTTAACTAGGATTCATTTATTAAAACATACATTTAAATGTGAATTCATAATAATAATCTCATGAAACGGATGAGATTTTTGTCATCATCTAAGTACAAGAATAGAATAAATACTCTTTCGATAATTCATGATATCGTTAATATTATTGCCTACATAATAATTGTAGTATTAATTAATTAAGCTACTTTTTGGGTTTATTATTTCGCACCCAAAGTTAACAAAGCTACATTATTATACTTAATATTGTCTAAAACGCTACATTCTACATAATAAGCTTCTAAATACATGAATTGAACTGAGAAAGTAAAGCTATATTTTATTGCAACCAATAATTTCCACGCAATGCCAAACAACCAACCATTCTAAAACAACGCTTGAGTAATTTAAGAGTATTAGTTCAACCTAGCTTGGTTAAGATTCTAATAAAATTAGTATTAATTAATAATACATTGAGTCAAGACGACTTTTACTTATTATCATTGTAGTTTTGGACGAATTCGTTTCAATCAATCACTGCGGTGTATTAATAATTAGTTATTAATATTATTACAAAATATAATCCCGACAGACAAGGCAACAATAATGGATGGAAATATAACTTGATTAATAAAATGAATACAACATTGTGCGCCCTTGACTCATGCTATAACTGTTCCAATGCTCTACATCATATCATCCTTATAATTAATTATTACAACGCTAATCATGTCATACTTAATAAGGTACACATTTTGGTATTCTTTCCCTATTCCAATTCCTAACTAATCTCTGAAAATTCCCCTTCTCCAACTATTCCCATATTTTTTAATCATCAATGTTAATTGAATGAGGCAACATAATATATTATTGTATGTAGTATATCACATATTCTGATCTGATGGTTCCATAATAATTAGAATTACACGTTGTCTGCTAATAATAAACCAAGGCACAGATGTGATTATGATGTGATTATCGTCGGTGGTCTTGAACTGTGTGGGTTTATTTACTAACTGTGCTGCTGGAGATTCAGATTCTGTTAAGGCAGTAATTATTATGAGTATGGATGGGTAGTATAGTACATCCTATCTATGTAGGTAGCCTATTAATTAATTCATTTCATTTTGTGTGTATGTATAACATAATATTCTAATTGACAAGTATTGCATAGATCTCTCCTATTTCATGATGGTGCATATTATTAAAATCGCAATAAGTCGCGTCCCTTTTTATCAATCTGTTGAGAAACATATCTCCTCGATGTATAAATTACATAATAATATTTGTCGTATTGTTTCCGGTTCAAGGTACTTGTTACGTGTGAACTGTGTATAGTAATCACTTCAAAACTAAATTATACATGTTAACATCTATACTTCTTTACATTATACTAAAAACGATTTACAATATTTGACACTTTTCACCGTTCAAAAACTCCATTCCTTGGGAATATACATATATGAAATGAATAAATAAAAACGTGGGAATATTAGGTTATGTGATGATACATATTTAAAATTTGCTAAAAATGTTCAGGACCTAAAATTTAAATTACAAATGTGCAATGCTGACATGCTTCTGGAAAGACTTGGATTTCGTTCATTATGAAAATAATTAGTTATCGCTAATTAAAACAAAAAGGTTCTATGTATGTAGCACTAAAAATGCACAGTGCGAATATACGAGTATGCTAGAATAGAATGGTAATTACAGTAAATATCTACTTGGTGAATCATGTACACTACATTATACATAGGTCTGCTGATGCATAGTAAAACTGTGTCTATATGTAAAATATTTTACAACAATTAATTACATTAATACACTTTTTAGCACTTTATACAAACACTTGATGCGAAAAGTGATGGATTATTATTTCATTTTGCTTCTGAAATAGTAAGGGATCCGTCCCCGCGGATATTGATGTTTCCATTTGCATCCACCACTGCGGCCCCATCCGACCCTTCAACAGGTTCTCCCTTAACATTATTGTTTACGGCATCCGTATTATTGTTGTTTCTGCAAATACTCAGCTTTCTGCAAATGAAAAACATATTTTATTAAAACTTTGGGCCCATCGGGTTGGATCATTGTAGGCACATGTGGGGTGTGATTGGAGCCGCCTCCACGTGGTGCACCCTGGGGCCCCCACCACGTCGATGGGGGTGCAGAACGGCTCCAACCTTCAGCCGTCTGTTTTACTGTCAGCCGAGTCTAGTGTCATTTCGACCCTAGATCCCTTGCACCTCTGGCATGGTTTAAATATTTCACCAGGGCATTGATTCTGGTGACGACCATTCCAAGTGCAAGGTAGGGCACAACCCCGGAGGTAGCCACTCTCGAGGGGTTGTGTCCTGGCTGACAGTAAAACAGTCGGCCTAAAATCCTGAAAGGATGGTTTTGGTGGAGGGATGGGTCACTGGGGCTGACGTCTCCTCAACAATTAAAATCTTTTTACCTTCCAGGTACATTTTTCCTGAATGCTGCAAATTAAAGACAAGTCAACATGTAGTGTGAGTGATCAATTTATTGTGAAAAGTCTTCTCACCTGACATTCCAGATATCCACAATTCCCGATGACGATATGCAAAATGCTTTCTTAAAGCATCTCTGGATCTACTTGCATGACTGCAAACGGAACACACGAAAACTTGTCCACTGTGCCCTGTAACAAATTGTAATGTTTCAATTGAGAACCCATGTATTAAGAGCAATTCATTTATAACATGGGATAATAAAATAAGGAATTTAAAACCTACCTTCCATGTGTACCTATAAAATGTAAATATAGAAATTAATTGTCAGATCGGCACGCATGATGTTTTTGTCGAAAATTATGTATAAATTGAACGTACCCTCAAGTTGTAGGCGTTACTGAACTTCTTGGAACAAATATCACAAATAATTGCTTCGTTTTTCTTAGGTTTCGGTTTTGCTGGAGGAGTTGTTTCTGAACCTCCTCTACCAGTTGAAGTAATTTCGCCATTTCCATCCACCTGTTGCTGTTGTGGAACTTTTTTACTTCCACGCTTATTTCCTCCGCCCGTGGTGGGATGTTTAATAGAAGCAGCTGCGACCTTCGCCAAGTCAGCCAAGGGATTGTGTAGCGTCGCGTATCGGTCCGGATACTCATTATTTCCAATATGATATTCGACATTGGGTTCTAATAAATGCGCTGGTATTGGTGTGCTATCTTCGGTCATAGTCATTTCCATGTTATTGTCATCATCACCTCCATTGGCTCCTCCAACAAGTGCTGGATGTCCTGCATAAAATTACATCATTACAACACCAGTACACCAACCAAATTATTGCAGCTTGTTATGCGCTTTCCATTCATTAACTCACCTGCACTTCCAGGAGAGCAATAATACGGAGGATGTCCTTGTCCTTTGCTATGCTGTTCTTGAAGCTGTCTCAAATGCGCTGCTGTCAAGTTATGAGGGGACGATCTGCAATTTTCCAAGTATCCTTCAGCCTCATACTGAACCATGTCGCTGTTATCATTCGCCTCATTAGAAGTAGCAGAATTATGCGCGGCAGCTGCTGCAGCCGCGGCAATTGCAGCTTCCAAATGAGTTCGTGGGTTTTTTAACAGATTATCCAAAATGCTGGTTGTTCCAATGAATATCCCATTTCCATTTGTGCTACCACCGCCTGAAGATGACATGGAAGACGTGGATTTTGGGGATTTAGCCCCTCCACTGCTTCGGGAATAAGGGCTGTAAGCACTACCACCACTGGTTCGATTTTTGTTATTTGAGAGATTGATTACTTCCCCACCGGAAGAAGAAGCAGAGCTTGCGGTAGAAGACGTGGAATAAGGTGATGGATAAGGAAGGCGTGCTTTCCCCATTCCAATCTGTGCTTGAAGGTGTTGATGTGTTTTGAATTGAAGCACATTGCCAGGATATTGAATCTGGGGTTCACGTTCTGACTTCTTTCCACCAAATGTATGATTGTTAATTTGTACTGAAGAGGAAGACATCAGATGTGGGACGGCAACGGTTGGTAACTGATAATGTGGAAGACGAATAGACGGAGAGTCAGATGATATGTGAGTGTCAGGACGAGGCGAATCGCAGGATGGTGGTGGGGTTTTATCAGGCGTCATTACTGACTCAGGTACAATGGATGTCAGCGATTCCAAAACGCCCTGCACAACATAGCATCAATTAATTTAATTTCTTTATTATATATCAGAAAATGCATTGTTTGGTCAGAAATCTAAAAATAAACTTTTCTTACGGGGTCACCAAATCCAGATATTCCCAAAAACTTAGCACCAATAACAAGATGGGGGATGACCGTGACAGGGACATGAGCTTCTCCGCAATATAGGAAACTGAGGAGGGCTTTCCCCGCTTCCGCTGGGATGTCAACTACGATCACTGGCATTAAGTGTGATCCCTGGGCCATTGTCTATTTTGGGAAACCACAGAAAAGAAGCAAACATTGAGACTTTGGAACATTCATGGAAAATACCCAATACATTATTTATAATCATTTCTTCTATAACTATGTAAGATCACAACAACACAACGCAAGTCAACAATTTCTTTCACCACCACACCACCGTGTAAGTCGAATGGAATGGACTTTGGACTGCATTATGGACCCGAACCCGGACTTTTAGCAGCCAGAAGGGTTATGGAGAATTGAACAAGGATAATACATTTATTTTATTACTAACTCTAACTTTAAAATAGAGTACACGTTTGTGGGGCGAGATTACATAAGGAAAGCATCATCCATGCTCTACTCCATGAAATATGGGAGCATGGAAGCGAGGAAACTCATCGAAATGCTTCCTTGCCTGCCTGGCATTAGGTCGGTAGGATTTGGCTGTGGTTCCAATTCCTCTAAACACCAAATGTCTGGATCTGGATGGATCAGATACATCTTTAGCTGGTGTAGTATATAGTTTGTATGCATGTGTATAAAACTTTTCCACGAAATCTACATCTTTCATTTTCAATACTGGTCTCGTTCTCTCAACCCTCTTCTTCAATCCATGCCCTCTTTAGTTATTGAGGACACACGTGCATATAATATTTCAGGAAAAGTTAACCGAAAATGATTTCATGGAGAAGCATTTCCTGTCTTGAAATGGATACTGACGCTGTATCTTAGTCGGTTAGGATTATTAGCTGAAAGGATAATATGGAACATTGTGGATGGATAGAAAAGAGGAAACAAAAAATTTATGACCATCCGTCAGATTGGATACGTTAGGTTTTCACCACCAAGTCATCATAAAATTGGAAGAAAGAGGGGAACTGGAATTATTTACGTTACGAAATCAAAGAATAATAAGCAAATGGAGATAATGATATGGGGATGGACTAAAGACTACTCTGAAGAAGTATTTCCAGATCTTTTCCAGAAAAACGGATCACGTTGCCCCCGTCAACTTTCTCCGGGGGCGTTCTTGCATTAACCAGTCCTACGCCAACGTCGACAAATTATGTGGTCATATATGGACATACTTATATTCTCAGAAAATACTAACAGGTGAAAATAAAATGACCGCAAAATTTTGTACACCTGCTTATAGCATAATATAATTACGATTTTACTGGGAATTCCAATTCGCTGGAACTGACAACTCATACTGAGTCATCTAAAAATCTACTTAATTTCAACAGGTGAACCCTAACCCTACCATAACATTCATGCGATATTCCAGGCGTGGGAAAAGTAGCAGATTTGCAGTCATATTACTTATGTCTGTCGTAATTAAGTTATGCCCAGCCAGGTACGAGTGAAAGCATCCATCCGTTGTTACACAAGTTGTTGTTGGATGGTTGGAACAGGAAAAGACCGAGTTCATTCAGTGGCAGTCACATCACATTAACATTACCACATATGGAATTGAAATCATGAACTGGCTTCTGAATTCATGACCTCATCTCCACATAACCTGGCTGAACTGAACTCACCAACCACAACATTACATTATCATTTCATAGACCCATCAAACCTGATTTAAACTCGTTGACTTGGGGTTTCGAAATGTTTTGCAAATGAGAAAAGGAGGATGTTTTGCCTCCAGCAGATTGGCTGTGTGGGTAGAGATGTAAGTAACGCTTTTATGTAATGCAAACCTTTATAAGTTTTTAAAACATCACATTTTTCATGGAGATAAATATAATATAACTCATGCTCCGTTAGGGATAAGGAGCTCTGAAATATTTATTTATAACCGATCCGCTTTCGTGGGCCTGTCGCATTTATGCCAAAGTCTCCAAAATAAAATCCATTCCATGCCATACTTATATAGTTTGCGCATTTTTTGCCTGTGCAAATCTGAAATCGTGGCCTAAATAGAATAAACCCAGCCACGAGCCCATACGTGTCCTCGGGTTAAAAACACTAGGAAGGAGCAGGGAAGTTTTAAATAATATGTTTCTCTATAAACTACACTCTCATCTCATGGACGAACTGGAGTCTAAATTTATCAAAGACGCAACGCAATTGATTCACTCCGAGTCATGAGCCAGCCAGCCAAATAAGTTAACTACTTTGCGAGTCAACAACAACATGCTCGGAATTCGCAAATTCAGAACGCTCCGAATAACGAGGAGCCAGCCAGAATCATAGATGTGCTTTGGCGTTACAGCGATGATTCCATGATGTGACGAGGTGCCATCGCCCCCTTCTTTTTCATATACCATTCTCAGTACCAAGTAGGTAGAGTGTGGTTCTTTGCTCTTCTTCTGGGATAACATGTGCAAAATATGCATGGAATCAACGTCTTTGCATTTTCATCGTGATTCAAACTTGTGAAAGGTTGATCGCTAATACATATGTCAATTTGCAATGTATATTTGAAAATGCATGCAACCATCCAAGTTGAATCAATTACAAAAACAGCTCTCATGTATTCATGCAATATTCTTGATGATTCATAAAACAGTCCAAATCCATTCCACTCCTCATTTCACTTGACCTTTCTAAAATATATGTAAATTAAATTAAATTTCAGCAAAGTATCTTACCTGGACTACCGCTGCGACATATGGGGATGCAGCGGTAAGCACAATTTTGTGAACTGGGAGTGGAGTGCCTTGACAAAGTAGGACGGCATCAGTTCCGATTCCGCTGTCCCATAAGTTGGCCAGAGATCGTTGGAGGGAGAGAAGTTGTGTGTTCCACTTCAAACTATACATGTTCGGAGCACTTCCGCCTCCACTATGATTATCTGAGGCTGCGGGTGATGGCGCCGATCGCATGTCTTCCCGCACCGAGTCCTTCGGGGTCGTAGAATCTGGGCTTCCACCGTTCATAACTGTTCCAATCTTATCCTGATTGTTCATTGAGATTGGGGTACTGGACGTAATACAACTTAATCCACCTCCGCCCCCACTTCCGGGTGATTTATTCTCCATTAACTGAATGATGTCCACTCTTTAAAAACTCTTGGCGCAAAGACACTGATGATGCAATAAACTCACAATCACTTGTTATTCCACTTGTATAACTGAACGTATGTATAAGAGGTCGAAAACCTGTGGGATAAAAAAAATTCCAGTTAGTTAGAGATCACACACTAGTATCAAACGATGAACAACCAGAAGCCATCGTACTACTCCCATGCACAACAGACAAGTACTGAACTGAGCTATCACTGCCGAAGCGAGACCATTACCTGCCTCGCCACTACAACTCTGTGTGCGTTTCCAACAAAATAGCGAAGAAGGAGAAATCCCTTCCTGATATCAAGACAGTGTGTTCATGTACATAAGTGTTATATAATATTATCATGTATACATACGAAGAAGAGAGGCGTTTAGTGAGGGAAGGAACCGGAGAATGGGATAAAAACTTGAACCAGACCAACAAGTGAATCCTGCATGAATATTACGGAATCAACAATTCCGTAATTCGCATCAACATCATCAGCATCCATCCCCTGAACTGAACCACCGCACAACTAACTAACTAAAACTACACGCTGTGCTGGTCTCGATTGAAGGAACGACAACAGGGAGGGCAGAGCAGTAAAAAGTAACGCAACAACGTAAGCAAGAAGAAGCAGTCATCATTTCTTAATTCCAACCATCCAACATGGATAACTGCACTTTCTTCAGGTTGGCAAAGTCTAACTGTATTTTGACCATGAATGAGCGCATCGCATCGCAAGCATAGCAAGTTATTAGCAAGTGGTAACGCAACGCGTAGTCTTCTTAGCCAAAGTGGAAACTCTTCTCTTGGCAAAATCACCTTAACTAACAATTCTAACGGGACTCTCATTCTTTATCCATTTCACATGCCATGCCAAACCAAACCACAACCAACAATCAGCTCTAAATCCTCCTCATCCTTATACATGTTTTCTCTTCTATGTACCTCCACTCCTTCCTAATAAAAAAGCTGATCCATCCATCCATCCAAGCATGCATAATACAATATATATAATTCGCATCATCTTCTTCTTCAACTCAAATCCCCTCGTGCTGTTTAATACCACGTCTCCAGTCCCCTTCCTTATTATTATGTATTGTGGTTTGGTTAAGATTGCGAATGCCTTTAAAAATCTGCTAGATAGCTTGTTCTTGTTCCACTTTAGCTTTTCCACCTTTCTCAAGACTTCTTTTATAAAAGACATCTTCTTTGCGCATTAGAAATTCAATACACAAAGCAGAATAAATCCCTACATCCTTAATTGTCATCCATGTTAAGTACGTACATACGTCGGTCTATAAGACATCATGAACTTATAAAACTAAACCTGTTTCTCACACTCCTCAACTCAATTCAAATCTCTCCAAGTTTAAATGGAATTATATATGCTCCTCTCTTCTACAATAGGAGAGAGGAGCCTCACTGAATGAACGGTATCACATTCATTTGAGCCTGATTCCAAAATCTTTGCAAATGTGACACCATATGTAACCACCTCCATCCATAAGATGCACCTGTCACAATTCGTGTCTTGCTGAAATTGAGCGCATTGTAGTAGTAAACCCACATTGGCACGGTTTTTGCAAGGAGAGAAACATGCATAACCTGTCTATCTGTTCATTCCATCGATGATGATATGGGTGTTTTGAAAGTGGAGGCAGAATGAGATTTTTAGCTTAACAAGTCTCCTTCTTTAGATTCTATTAGATTCTGTAAATATATTATTATTCAACGGTAAATATTGTCCATTGGGACAACCTGACTTCCTTCAATTCTACAATTCATAATCAAGATGGGTGGGTGGATTGGATGCAACAACAGTGTGCTGTATTTAATCACAAACATAAATCTCTTTTATGGACAGAAGGAAATATCACAATGCTCATTAGTACTGTACTGCAAACTATCCCTCCCACCCAGTGCAACTGCATATGTGCCAACCGGTGGTGGTTAGATAGATGACCGAGTTTCTTATTGTACTGTTTTATGATTATTATAAGAACTCCATCCATAAGACTTTTTATCGTCAACACAAAAGTGTACAATATTTTGAGATCTGTCCGTCCGCCTGACCATCCAGCCCATTCTTTCTTATGAATTTGCTTGCAGCAGTAGCAAAAAGTTCACAACGGAACTTTCTGTTGTGTCTCACGGACATGCTATTACCACCATGTAAGTAAGTCACACACACACAAAATCAGTTTCAAAAGAACCTCATGCGATTTTCCATTCTTTTAATACAGCATGGTTAATGGGGCTTTAATTCTAATCGCGTTGCATTGGATGGTTATGGTTCTTAGTTCTTAATGAAAGAATAATATAATACCAGTTCCTGTTTCGTATAGGATGGTTGACCTCCCGTGAGAAAAATGCTCGGCACAACCACAACTCGAGTTATTATCAGTTAAGTTTAGTACACAGGTAAGCAGATAAAATATATATGCATATCTGTGGTGCGAATATCACTAGCTGGACCATACCCACCAAAAATAGGTCGTTCAGTGGACTCAAAACAATTAAAAACATAAAAGAATCTCCTCCATCAAGTTGCTTTACTCTTTGCAAGACTCGACCCGAACCGACCCACTTTTGTAGACAATAAACTATGCAATTTGCAAATAATAGTTTCCATTTTGAGTTGAATGGACAACCTTGGCTAATGACTAATAACGCTCCACAGCACATCATCATAACAGTAAAGTAAATATCTATGTACCTCCATCCACCACGACTGACAAGATGAACAAGTCGAGTCGAGGTACCGCATTTTTGCTATGTCCATCAAATCAACCCTCCAAACTTGCTAATTTGTAGTATGCAGACATATTTCAAATGAGAAAACGTTCAAAGTGGAGTTTTAACTCCATGTTTGAAACCAGTCTCTCTCAGAAGGAAGAATCTCATCTCATCTCTCTTGATTTGTAGTCCACTACACTTGTAAATTGCAAACCAAACCACTACCTCCATACCATATACTACTTTTGCTTGCTCATTCTTCCATCCAATCCATCCATCCATCTGTCAATGTTGGTTCAGTAGGAAAAAAGATAACGGATCTCTCCTTTCCTATGGAATTAGGACTTGCTAACGAACCAACAACTCAAAGGAACAAACCGAGAGCAGAAATCTTAACAAAAAATTATATGAATGCATGTCTGCCTGCTGAAAGGGTAAACATACATAAAATTGCAAACAAGTGGTTTAGCAAGTAAGTGTGTATGTAGAAAAGGTGGCGATTGGAATTCCATGAAAAGAAATGAATGATGAGACGAGGGAAATCTACTGCAATGCAATGCAACGTGTACATATGTATAGTGGAACAAGTAATAATTTGGTTGGACAGTGTCCTGCATAATAATAATAATGAAATGACCTGCCGAACTACAATTCTCTATTGACAAGTACCACCAACCACTTACCACTACAACAAAACAAAAAAACACTGGCACTTACCACCAGCTCAGCAAATCCAATAAAATATGCAAATCTTGAACTGGATACTTCAACAGTAAATATATATGTACAGAAGAGCAAGAGATGATGAGACTTGCCAAACAAGTATTCCTACTACGGAACAGAACTCATTTGTGAAAATGCATCGCATTTTGATTTCATCATATTATTTGTATTGTATGTATTGCATTGTTGTATTGTTTGGTTAATACAGAAAATTTGCATGACTGGATATTACCTACCAAGCCATCGCATCGTGTGGTCAAGCAAAGGGAAGAAGAAGGGGACCAAGAAAAATGTGAGAAGATGATGTGATATAGATGATGCTTTAACATACTTTCTACCAATTCAGATTCAGATGAGGCTAACAAACTCAAAAAATTATATACTATTCATTCTGCTGCAAGCAAAGCAACCTTATTATTCAATGTTAATACAAATCTATTCTCCGTGAGTGAGTAACTGATGGACTTGTTTTACGGTAAAACTAGTTCCATCCAAGATGAGATGAGATTGATCACTTTATAATCTTCAATGGGTTTAAATAAGTAATCTCCCATTATACAGATACTTATGTATGAACAAAAAGATACACAGCACACACAGCAGCAAAATCTTTATTGCTAAATAAGTAGAATTAAGCGAATCCAAAAAATCCGACTTTCTAATCTCGATCGTCTCAATCTCCCTCATCCAACTAATAACCATATAACTACCGGTTTGTCTTCAATCAGGACAAACTTGGTATTAAAACTACTACTATACCAAAAAATAAACAAACCACCTTACAACCTTGACCACTTATGTTTCTCCTATAGTTTCTAGAAAAACTTGTCACACTCTGGACTTTGCAAGTTGAAAATATTTTGGCAGTTACACTAAAAATTTCATGTCATGCAGGAATCAGTAGCCCTACTTTCTTATCAGTCGTAAATAGTACACAAAAAATGGAAAAAAATCCGCACGTACCGTAAACGCAAACACAAATCACATCACCCACTTCAACTATGAAACTATAAAACTAACCACAGTAAATGAGAGAAATTTAAAATTTCACCAGTATTATAGCGTCCAAAAGCCACAAGAAAGAACACATCGTGCTAATCCATATAAATAAGAAGAAAGAATACATAAAACACGCAACTAACCTGATGATGAGAATTAAAGTGAAGTCAAGTCGTAACGTAATCACCACAGACAATAAGAACAAGCAGCCTACATTCAAGTATCCAGGTACAGAGTTCACTTAACTTTTCGCAATAACAATGCAAACCTCAACACAATAACTTACATTAGTACATACAGACAGACACAGTACATGAATTATGAATTGCAGTTATATTCTATACGAAAGTTTCTTTCTTCGTGTGAGAAATTCCATAAAATAATACGACAAAATTTCTCTAATTCCTTCTTCAATTTCCGGCGCAAATCGGATTATTAATCTATTCTTTATTATAAATGAATGATAAATGTAGAGGTACGACTGCGACTGTGGGGTTGACTTGGCTATAACACTGCACTACAACAAGTGATAGCAAAAATGCTGCACCAACCAACATCATCATCATTCAATCCTTTAACCAACAACATCCTTGAGGAACACGCTTTCGAAACACCATTATTATCATCGCAGTATGCGAATATATGAGTCCATCCTTCGTCCAAGAATTGTGCACGACGCAACGAGGTTGTTGGGTGGAGAGAATTACAGTTACATGTGAACTACTGTTGCGTTGATATGCCATCCTGCCCGATGAGAAGTTGTAGCAACTTTCGCAATAATTAAGATTTCAAAACACTTTGATTACTGGCGCAAGTAAAGCAAGCCAGCTTCCATGCCAAGAAGATAATACAGTACTGTGTGCAAGAAAGCAGTATAATATTGCAATGCAACAGTACTACATTTATTATTATTATTTCCATGAAGGATTCTCATAACTCAAATAGAACAATCGCGGAGAGCCTAAGTCTCATATTACATCAATCTAATGATAAGCAATGCAATTAATAACATTATATATCTTTTCCAAAATGACTCCCCATTCACTACTCACTCATCATCCATGATTCGATTATACATATGTCCCTTGTTTAATTAAATCTATCCATTCATATCCAAAAAGTATGCGACATTCATTCTTTATGCAATCATACAATATACATGCAATAATTACAATGTCGAGTCGACTCAAGGCGGAAGTTCTTCCATAACGTCTTGCAACATTTTTTATGATCATGGAATGTTGCAACAATTTTTGGATACCCCGAAATACAATTGGAACACATATGCATTTTTTGCCGTGATCAGCATCAGCATATTTCCAAAACTCCTGGTTAAATGGAGATTAAAAATACAAGGAGCATGATGTGAACTTGGATTGGATGCATATTTTGAACATTCAAAATCATAACACTCAAAATTGGCATGCATTTATTATTATTATGTTTCTCGATCGAGGTTCACAAAAAATTATCCGTATCCGTAGTGTGGCCTTAAAATTGAATATTCGCCACCAACTCTATTCGTCATCATCAGTATATATAATACTAATAACATAAGCACGTCATACAAATGAGTGGACCAGATTCAGTGGGATGGAAGTTCCTTGTCGACCATTCGTCACTGGTTTGGTCGTGTAATGGTAATTGTAGGAAGAAATGAGGTCAAGCGATTTTAATCCTTTCCATCTATCCATTCCATCCGTCCGTCGGCCTTATTTCCACCCTTTTCTTGTGCAAAATGTATAAAAAGTTGCTATTTTATCAACCAACCAAGCCAACCAAGGTATGAAATCATTAAGCACATTCTTTCTCAGACTCCATCATCCACTTTTTAACTTGTCCTGAATGTTGATGCTGCAGATTTATCACGCTTCTTGCACACTCAAACTGTACATTCATAGTCAGTTCTTTCCACTCTTTAAAGCGCAACTATTGCTGGGAGAATGATAATGCCAAAATTTCTCAACAATCTCATCGCTCGCTCGCTCCTTGTCCACTATCTTATAACAACTACAAATGGCAAACCCATTATTCATCTGACATGAAGAAGGCAATCTCCAGACAGGTATAATTCCTTTGAGAGAAATCTTTGTTATATGTATGTGCAATGTGCATGCTATGCCATCCATGTCTTCTTGCCACAATCCAAATTATAATTGTTTCATATTGTGTATTAGTTGGTGGGTGAAATCCCCCGCAGCACTTTTGCTAGCTTTTGAATTCGATTTTTCGAAACTCAACTCTCCACACCATTTTGCACGGTTTTACGACCAACGACGTAGCCAAAACATGTAAGATGTATCCACCAACTCATTCTGCCACAACAACAGTACGACGCGATCTTATAAAGATCAATTCAAAATCCACCCTCACATATTTTGTTAACAAAAACAATAATAATTCCAAGTTATGTACATTTAAATACCCATCAGCCTATCATCCAGTCAGTGCAATTATGTATAAGAATATTTTGTAGTCACATGCTACTATTATTATTATTACGCAGTTAAAACAACTGTAGCTCAAACTTTATCATTTGATGACTATGTGCCTTTCTTTGAATGTAGGACATGGTCATTATTACACCAACTTCTATAACCATATCCACACATACCATGGAGCATTCTTTCACTCGACGACACTAGCCATCGGTTTCAATTCAAGGTTTTAAATCCAAGGAATCAACGTCCATTAAGGTCACTTTTTTTGCAAACTGTGAAGGCTCAGTCCAAAATAAGAAGGAATAAACAACTCTTTCAACTCTTTACTAATAAAATAATATATGCTAAATCGCATTTTAAAAATAAATAAATGGTGATACATATATAATTTTGCGTAACTAAGTTCGCCACAAGCAAATAGATGTGTATAATTTAATGAGACGGTGAGTTGATGTACATACACAACTATTTTTTGGTGAATTTTGCAGGTGAATCCCCGGACATAAAAATGACGAGTCAAGATTCTCCAAGCGAGCACTTCCTTTATCCATCCAAGCAACCAACAACATCGTGTGATGATGATAATAATAGCTTCCTTGCTCACAGGTCGTCTTTAAGCTTTATCCGCAGCCAACAATGTAACAAAGAAGACTTTCGAAACTTTTAAATCAGCAGAGCATGGATGGAGGAACTCGTCTAACAAGCAGCGTTGTGGGGTGGTGTGGTCTGTTGATGGTGGTGGCTGATTGTTGAACTCTCTCCTGGACATTGAATCCAAATTCAATCCAATCCACCTTTCTCCAGGTCTATGACCTTTCCATCCCAACAATTCAACAAGCCATGTACATACATAGTTGACTATTATCATTGTTGCACACATTTCAAAAAACTTGACTTAAACAGACTCCAGTATTAACTTGCAAGAAATAGTTAACCTACGCACATTATACAAACTTACCTGTATTCATCAGTCAATAAATATATCTGTAATATGCCTTGCCTCATATTTAATTCCAACCGCATCATTCGTCAAATAAACCAAACCACACCACCCACCACCCCACAAAAATAAGGAGTCTTTCTGCTATCCACCTTATTGTCTAATACAATATCCATCCATCCATCCATGCATACCAAAGTCATATTTAATATATATGATGCATGTCCAAAAATGAGGAAGGGAAAGCTCCACTCCATTCCATTCCTCTAAAAAAATCTAAAAATGTGTTGAACTAAACAAAGCAATGAGTTTAGTTTACCTGCCTTAATAATGGAATTAGAATCGTACACCACCACCACTACCTTCATTCTTCTTTTACCTGTCTGTCGCAAATAATAAATAAATAAGGAGGAATAGATGGATAAGACGAGGAATGCCTGCTCTTCTATCCACCTACCTACCTTTAGGCAGTTAGTTTGTAGTTACCACTTGGATGGAAAGGGTTAAAGACCTCAAAAAAGTATATAAGCAGTCCATCCAATCCATCCAACTAACCAACCAACCAAGCATTAACATCCTTGTACTATATCCCACACTAAAGAACTACCCAAGCAAGACAAGACAGTCTTTTTAAAACGTTCCAAACCAGAGAGGAGGAGAGAGATACCTGTCCAACCACTATTGCTTTTATATTGCATTGCATTACATTTGCGTTCCTTATTATTCTCAGTTCATGCAACCTCTTTATTTTTTGCTATGCGAATTCATCCATTTACATTACTACTCGTACACAGGAACAACACGATCTCCAAGAAAAAGATTACGGTACTCTCTCCTTCTTCATGAGCAGCATCCTTGCGTTATTATCGTCATCATTATCATCATCAGTTGGAGCAGAGTTAAAGCTATATATGCATGCCATGTATGTATAGGTAAGTGTATGTATGCGTGCTATTCTAAAGCCAATACAAATTACCACACCTGGCTTCGATTCGAAATTTCTTATTCTTCCTGGCTCTGTTGTTGTTCACGGTGAAGATTTCCATTTAAATTTACTGGTTCTGTATGTATATGCAGCTTGGCTTATCATTGCCAAAAAAGAGAAAACTTACAACTTACAGCCAACTAAAGTCCATCATCTTCATCATCTTCTGACAAAAATTTAACAATTATTGTTATATATGTATGTGTCTAATGTAGAACACGGGAGCACGGAGAGAGAGAGAGAGATGAGAAAACTTTAATTAACACCATTATTAAGAAAGAATTATGATGTCTTCATCTGATACACATAAAATTCATACAACAGCCTTTTGCATTTAAACTTTTCTTAAATGCTCATAAATAATCAGAGTAAATCGAAATCAGGCGTCACGTATTGCTTGCTTGTCGTGTGTGTATATATGGTTAGTAATTTGCAACTTATTTTATTTTACTGGCTGGCCACATACTTTTAATAAGTAAAGAGTAAGAAATCCTATGGAGTCTGCTTTTGCATGATGAATTGAAATGGAATGGACCAAGTAAAACGCATTTGCTTAGGACATCTTATCATAATGACGAGACTTTCATATTTTAAGTCACATTCTCATTCACAGCAAGTAATGAAGTAGTGGGGGTTCAAGGATGTTGCAAAATCCCCAGCAGTGCAATAGCCAATGGACTTTTTCACTTTTTTGTTTTGCAAGGTATATATAATAGAAAGAGCGGAGCAAAGTTGAAGGTAGTGCAAATAAACAACAGTAAACAAATGCACATGGTTAACTTCACGTAGTATGTATAATAAACCATAATATGCATGCTGTATTATTCCCTTGAATGCAATCTCTCAGTTTTTCCCTACACACCTGACCTGACTCTGTTAGTAATAATCAGTAGTAAGTATGACTCAATCTGTGAATGAAATGAATGTGAATACAAATACAGAATGCCTGCGTCTGGTATGCGATCGATATGCGATGCAATGCGATCATTAACTTTTGTATCATTTTTATGTATATAGCATGGACAATCAACTAAACGACAAGTCTTTCTTCAAGTCTACTAAATTTGACCAGCTAACTTGCCAAACGCTCTGGTATGCACCTAGTAATGAATGAATGAAGTCAAAGTTATTAGATGAAGAGTATTATTACTTATATTATAAGAAAAGTAAGTTAAGTTAGTCCCTATTGCATTCTGACTCGTTCCATTCCATTCATTGTTCCAACATTTCAGCAGAACTTTATAAGTTGCGTCATACGACCTCATCTGTGTTGTTGGTGTGTGTGGCCTTGTTCTATCTACACACATTTTGTTACCTATGTATAATAACAGTGGAGTCGATGATATGAATCAGCTCCATCCATGAAGGATTGTATAGATCTTGACTTAAGTAAAGTATGCAGTTTCTTATTTCTAAATCTCACATATTTGTAAAAGAACGGGATTGTCAAATGCATAGGAATCAACCTGTTGTATTCAATTACCGCACGGACGGAAGTCCTAGCCCAGACATTGAAATATGAGTACAGGTTTAATTACACCTGTCAAAAAAATCTGTGTATATGCGGCTTTTTGTGTCCAGGTCAGAGACAATATGAAATAGATATAATATAAAATTAGTCTCCACTTACAAATACATAATTGGTCAACTATTATTCGACCATATGACATAGAAATTAAAGACAAATTCGGTTTCAGTTGCCAAAATTCTACACTATACGATTGTGTCCTAAAAATGTGAAATCTTTCCAAATTCTTGCCTTTATTTATATATTTATATCCCAACATAACATGCTTCCTTCTTAACTATAAAGTTCTGTAATAATAAAATAATACGGGTGTAATGTAATGCTTTGCTTTGCCAGTGTTTTATTAAGAAGGTTAACGAACGAGAGAGTTGGCTGACTTGACACGGATGACGGAATTGCTCCAAAATTCTTTGAGCGGATCACATCTCACACATCTCGCAGATTCTTAAATGGGTGTCTTCCCTTCCAAGCAAAAGCTAACCTGGCTCATACATAATGAAACCAAAACCACATACTAAATATCAAATCAAATCCACTCCCACACTCACTAAAACCCTTACACACTTACACCATGGAATGGAGTTGCTTTTTAAATATTAAAATTCCCATAAGTACACTTAAACCAAACCAAATGGTATCATCTATCTATCTATCCGACAGTTAATCCAAATCTTATGTAACATCAAAATGCATGGTAAGAATACGAAGATCAGTTTTTCTGGTTTAAGCATTCCATGACATGAAATGCAACAGGTGAAACCATACATAAATTCATGAAATGAATGTGAAACTGTCCAGAAAAAAGACGCATTTGTTCTCCAACCCTTTAAGTATTTACTCCAGGAGGACGTAATTATTACCAATGAATTATGTAATAATGATTTACTAAACTTTCTATAAATGATAAACTCTAATCAGTGTATCCATGTTTGTATGAAATTGAGAGATATAGAATAAGTAATAAGTTAAACTTACAATAAATGGGGGACCTTTCTCCCAAACTCGATCCGGTACGCACGGTAGTCAACTGATTTTGGAAATGTTCAATACACTTTTTTTTAAATTGTTCAAAATGATGATGACAATATTGCGTCGTTTTGCTTTCTTCTTGCTGGGTGGGTGGATTGGATTGCGTGTCGGTGTCCGCTCCAATCAAATTAATGTGGGTTGGATTGTTGGAGTACTAAGAAACGTTGTTTAGAAACAATTATATTTCCTGGAGCCTATTATGACAATTAGTTAGTTAGTGTGTGTGTGTGGAGGTGGTTGGCCAATCGTCGTGAACTGTGTCAGCCATGCACCAACAACAATGAGATTTTTGTGTGTGCCTGCTTCGAGCGACGGACTCTGACTGAGTGAGACCAACTTAACGTGCACTCCAGCCTCAGCACCATGTTAAAAGTAACCAACGTTGTTAAGCGCTTTCTTCATGGTTTTGCTTGGGGGTTTGCCAACTAAAACTAACTATCTTGAGTTTGAATCTTTTCGAATTCAAGAAAAAAAGTTTGCAAATTTCTTTTAACCAAGAATGTTTTCTTAATGCAGTGTAATGTAAGATGAGCGGGGTGGGTGGGGCGTTATCGAGGTGCATGGATTGAATTTAAGCCGGTTAGTTAACAACAATAATAATAAGTAACGTGTTAAAGATGCTACATTATTATTGTCGCATGTTTTGTAAATGTTATGACCTCACGCTATTCATTCATGAAAAGACCTCATTGTCGTGTTTCATCACCCAAAATCTAATCTAATCCAGTAGTGAGCTTTCAAGTGGAGAGGATTAGTGCATGTTATGATAATACGGTTAGTAGCTGGATTCTTGTCCAGTTCAGTGAAGGAGTGAAGAAGGGTTTTCTAGTTGGGCTTAGTAGCTATTATTACATACGAACCCTTAGCCTTAAGACCTCCTGGATAACAAATGTTTTCCAGTCCTGGGCGAGTTTCATGTTTCGAAGTGTCTGGAAGCGTTTTTTCAACATGTGGTGTCCTTGTGTTACCGCATATGTCAGATTGCTTTGGGCTTTTAGTGGTTTAAAAATTTCAAAACAGTTTAATGTTTAATGGTTATTTCCTGCTCAATTTCTACGTTACATCATCTTATCGCATCTCATATCTAATGCGAAATTATACACACTCCACCCACTCTTCATCCATCTAATTTATAGTGTGTTTAAAACAAATTGCATAATAGCGTCACTCCACTCGTGATGTATAAAGCTTTGAAATTTTTTATTTGAAACTGCAAAAAGTGCAAATAATATGAACTGGGAAGTTGGGAGCAAGGAACTGGACAAGTTTCGTCTCACTGAACCGGTGCCGTCCGTGTAGTGTTGAATGTTGGATGGATGAAGTAACTTGAATTATTAGTTGTAAAGTCATCCCATGAGGTAAACTAAAGTAAGTGTTTCGTCTTCGTCTTATATGCCATAATATCAAATCAAGTGCATTGCCCCAGCCAAAACATAACATTGCAATATAAACTACCTATTCCTCCAAGTTGCAGCATTGTACATATGTGCACAACAATAGGCCTTGTCTTTTAGAACTCCATCACTACTATTGCTGGTCTGGTCTGGTATCGCAAAATGCGAAATGCTTCATCTTTGGAATATACTACCTCCTGGGCAAACGAATCTCTGCGAACGAGATGATCTTTTATGTCATCCTTATTGCTGCACAGACCAGGCAACGCAACGATCTCCCCGAATGCAACAATCTCACCACCCAACCAAGCAATTCTTTAACGTTGTTAACTCTGCTTGCGGTGTGATTGGATTAGCACTGCAATTTCTTGTAGCAAGCTATAATACTGCTTGGTGGCGAAATAAGCAACAATGCGAGTAAAAAATGCGTGACTTTCTTCCAGAGAGGAGTGCGATGATCTTCTTTATATTAAGTGGAGCATTAAAGATTGTCCATCCATCCATCCACTCAAGAAGGTGTGCATGCGAGTATATGTAGTAGTGTGGAATTCTCATACCTGGTTTAGTCTGATGATGAGACATCATCAACGTTACATTTCTTGTACGTTATTATAATGACACGGTGGTATCATCATGATATGATACCGCTGTCGTATATAGGATTGACTGAGCCAGGCAAGGTTCAATTAACTCAAGTTTCTAGCAGGAAGTCCATGAAATATGTACGATCCAATCCACCGTGCGAATAAGTATCATAGGACAGACTTCTTCTTATTTTCTTGTCGAGTAATTAGCAAGTTGTTGTTATTGGCTAGGTCCATCTGCTTCACTATCAGTATGTACTTATATGAACTGAGTGGAAATGAAAGAGGAATTTGCTCATTATGGTCACTGGACAAGGATTAGGATTATGTAGATTAGTATAAAAAATGTATAGGGAATGAAAACGATCTTCCAGGTTGAATGCCTGGTCACACATAATTTGACACGTCATCCACCACCCACACCACACACTCACCATTTATTCATTTTACGACGTTTTGTTTTTCAGAAACGGTATGACAAATCAAATCATGCACGACGACATTATGCAATTTCTTAACAATTCTGTAATATGCAATTTTTTTCAATGTAATAACCCTGCAGATTCAAAAATCATGTTATACCTGCCATCAACTTAAAGTTATCAGGTTCGTCCAGTTTTCAAAGGCGATTTTAAATTTGGAAATGTATGGAGTTTTAAAGGCAAGTGACCTTTCTTTAACAAGTGCAGTATATCCTTATACTTATAGCTCTTTTATGTACTTTTTGGTTGTTGGTAAATAAGTGGGAGAGCAGAAAGTGGCCAGACAGGTCCAGGAGGTGTCAGTTAGGATTGACTGTGTGTTATTCCGTCTTCTTGGTTGGGTCGGTCGTTGATGGAGGTCCTTTACCTCCTTGTAAACTCATCGCAACTATCTTAGATACTACGCCAACCACAACCACCCAACTGATTCAAATGCTATAAAAACTGATGTGTGGAAGTGCTATTTTACAGAATCACGCTTCTTTTAGCATTGCCAAGGGTAGTGCGGGTGGTGGGTGAGTTTTTTGGGTGCATTATTACTATTTTATGGAAAGAAGGAATGTGTGCCTGAATTCTACTGCTTAACCCAAAAATGACAAAATGGGTATTTTGTATGTGAAATCTAACAAGAGACACATTCTTGTTACAAATGCATATATTTATACATTCCAGTAAAGAGACTTAAAATGAGGGTCAGTTAAGAACTTGATGCATACACAATTTTCTGCTAAAAAGGATTGTCGAGTTAAATGAATGTGGGTTTTATTTTGGCTAAAGACTCTGCACTGGACATTCCGAAGAAAATGAAAAGGTTCATATGAGCTACATTGAATGGACCAGTATTGACACTGTCGCCACATTATTAGAGCTACATCCTTATTAAACCCTTAACATGCAATAAAAGCGATGGAATAGGATATGAGGAAGGAAGTGTGAAATGAAATAAATGTACAACGTATTCTCAAGTCTTCGTATATGTATGTATACTAGGCAGAGAAAAAATAAAAATACACTTCTCTTGACATGCCTTTATATTGATTATTAATAATATTCATATTACAGATATCATCATCGGTTTTATCAATGCTTTCTGCCGCATTGAATCATCCATCCATTTTATTTATCGATTGATTGGAAATAAGCAGGATATTTGTATGCATATATGTATAAGAATGCATATTGTATATATCTATTGTAACTAATTTGTATCTATGTATCTATCTCTCCATCCATCCTGAATCCGAAATCCTCCGCATTATCATCACGTATGTCGTGTGGTTTGTCTTGGTGGTTTCTTGCTTACTTTTATGTATGCATATATAGTCTGGTAATTTACGAGGAAGTGTGGAAATGCAAGCGGAAACAGTCAGTGGTGTTTCTCTCTCATTCTCATACAGCCAAGTATTATATTATTGGGTGTAAAACCCGGGTTGCAGTACATGTTCGGGTTTGCAGAGCACTTGCGCCAATTCAAGTTGTCTGCTCTGCAGTCATCGTATCTTTATCGATTTGGCCATATACTAAACTTCTAACTATAACAAGATACCACAAAATCTGACCCATTCGGATATGCTCGCACTCACTTCACTTCTTCTAACTAATACATACATACCACCACACACATACATACGACGGCTTTCTCCATACCCCAGCTACAGAACTACCAAGTACATAAATGTGACTTTTACCACTACACTCACTTTCTCTTTACACCTAATCCTTCATCGGGGCCAGAAGTCAATCACAACCAGACGGAAACAAACCACTGATTCTCTCTCAGATTTGGTGCATAATACTACTCTTTGAGCAAGCAGTAGTGATATCTAACCAACCACCAGTAACGTTTAAAGAGGACAACATTTCTCTTTTTAAGCTGTTATTCCTGCTGGACAACATTTTTCACATAAAAGCAATGGGAACAGTTTTGGGGACCAGATGCGCCTTGTAGCGTTGTAACCACTGCAGACAGAAGGAAATACTGCAAGATTCCTCGGAAGCATAAATAAATAAATAGAGCAATAAAAGTGCGTTCGAGTTCGTTTTCGTTCTTGGATACATTTGTCTTTTAAAAGTTCGGAGCGGTAGTGAGTGAAAAAAGAAAGAAACAAGGTCGGATATTTATAAATCAGTATTTGGTCGGTCGGGTGGCAGATAAATATCAAGGCTATACTACCATAATCACATCGAGGTGTTTTTTGCGTAGACTCCCTGTTAATTTGTTCTTTCATAATTGTCATTGATCACCATCATTCCGTCTCGTCTTCTAGAAATTATGCCAACTTCTTCAATCACTAATCTTCTATTACAAGTGGAAGAGATTATGAGTTTATAGTGTGATATATACAAAACATTAATAGTTTGCCTCCTGTGAAAGAGACAACAATAATACAAAATAGCTCCATGGCATGGAATATGAATTGTCTCGGACTTTTTTTACTTTGTACGAGTGAGTTTATTATTCATTGCATGACTTATGGATTCTGTATAAATTAAGACATTTTGATTTCTCTTGATTTTTCTAGTACTTTTTCCAATTGTCAACAAAGCACAAGGAGCTGGAGAGTGCAAAAGTAAGCTGAATTAAATTAAACTTGTCTAAATCGTTGTACACTTAATAGAGGATGATATTATGTAAACTTTACTAATTTCTCTACCTGCATTGTCTATCTTATAACTTCGCCAGAGCTAAACCAAATGATAGCAAATGTTTTTGAGGGCACGGCAAAAGTTAAAAACAACAAAACAAAACAATAAAACTGCAAAAAAGGTTGCTAAAAACATATCATTCATTAAGTAAACACTAACTTTTCTCAACTTTACACTTTTGAAATGCATGAATTCAATCAAATTAGAAATTATCCATTTTAATTTTCCAGTAAATTATTTCCGACTACTCTGCTTCATTTTCAATAATATGTATCGTTATATAACTGACTAAATTTTTTACTAACATTAACATTGGATTTTTCGCTAGCATTAATAAATATACTCGTACATACTTATTAATTATGTAGTAGGCGCTATATTCTACTACTACTGCAAATAACAGTTTTCTGTACAATAATGATTAAACGATTCTAATAATAATAATAATAATTCCCGATTAATGCAGTATTATTAATTAACGTAACAATTTTGATTTTTGATTTTATCTCACTACCACCACTCCACAACCATTCCAAAATGTGCAAATTTGATTCATGATGGATGCAGGGTACCTGGGTAAGTTAAAGCCAAATCTCATCTTCTTTTGAGATGAGATAGCTGAACTGCGACTCTCTGAATGAATCCTTCCTTCGTCTCGTGTGCTTTCCCTTAATTAATTCTCTTTGTAACCCTCTACTTTGATTGAAATTATACAATAAGAGATAACCACCAGCCGCTGTCGTGGAGTTTAGTTGTCACTTATCATTGGAATGAGATAAAGTTGGAAGTCAATAATATTTTAGGCTTGAATGCATGATGGCATGTTTACAGATATTCCTCTTGTTATGTTAAGTAAAACCAAATGCTTACTTTTACCTTTGGCTTGACTAGAGTCTGGTTCCTGCAAATTCTGCATGAAAACGCTTTGCAAAATTGTATATTGTGTACTAAATATTAATCACATAATGTCACAATGATTACATAAAACACAAATAGCAGCATATGTACCTAAGGTAAAACGAAATATGATGCATTTTTATTGGCATATCATCCCAGTCATCGCAATGAAAGAGGTACATAGCCCATTACATACATCTGCAATTAGGACGTAGGACAGAAATGGGAATAATGCTTATACTTGAAACTTTCTCCGAAAGTTGGAAACATTCCAAAGTGTCCCATTACTGACGAATTCGTGTCAACCAAAAAGATTTGTATCAAGAACTTTCACTCGTATTTTCCCTATGAATCACATTTCTCTTCCGGTTTCGCTGAATGTCGTTTTCTCACAGTTAAATTCGCTCAAACGTATAATCTGTGTCAAGTCAATCATAACCATATCATAACCCAAATTAAGTTTATATCTATACATTGATCGTATAAATTTAGCTTTCTTTTTTAGCATATCCGCTTTCTATGTAATATTGGTAAAGTTATGTCCAAGTCACGTACTTTTTTAAGGGATAACAATTTTCGTATGGAGAAAGAAATCCCATAACAGTGGTAGTTTGAAAAACTTTGTCATTTCCAATGAGTTTGGCACATCCACATGGTTTGCTGTTGTTAATAAAGTAAAAACATTCAACCAAACTTTTCATGCTCTTGCAAGGATGAAACTTTTGTAGCTAACAATAATCTTTGCTGATTGAACGGTGTCAGTTTCTGGAACCAGACTTATAGATTCCAAAAAAAAATTCGATATCTTCACAATTGATTTTTAATCTATTAATACGAGTGAAAGTACGTCATTCCTTTTTTTGTCATCTTTCATTTTAATCTAATATTCGTATATAACAGGAATACAGTATACAGATAAAGTAAAGAAATGGTATGATATACCTACTCAAAATCTCGCATAATAATTCATGTAATTAATATAGCAGTTTGCTGTGATTGATCATTTCTACATGAATTCACTCACTTTCTCCAGGGTATTGTCATTATCTATGTATGTTATGGAAATGTGTCCAAATATTCATTTGTGTGTAGTTTATCCTTTACACATTAATTGTTTCTTGTGTCACATTACTTACTGGCGGCTGTCTGTGTACTGAGGCTTATCATTGCATTTCTAAATACAAGTTCAATATACTTGATTTCTCTCAAATTTATATACAGGTCAGCGACTATTGTGCTATGATTGTGATAGCAGATACGACCCATATTGTGGAGATAGGTAAGTAATAATAATAATTCATTCAATTTTGACCAAGTCATGCACGAGTTCATGGTGTATTAATAACTTTTCTGATCCATAATATAGTTTCAACCACACCCTACCACAAGAACTACGACCTATGACAAAGGTTTGTTAAATTGCATATAGTTTTATTAATTTGATCATGGTTGATGATAACATCTATTCATATCATATTAAAGGTTTGTCATGGATGTTGTGTTAAATTTGTCCATCGATTTCCTGATGGTAAGCATGCATATGTATATCTGCATGGTGAAAGTCACTGGTGAAAGTTGAATTTCAATTCAAATGCTGCTGTTTGTTACAGGTGAATGGGTACAACGTTCGTGTACAGAAAACATAATAATAAACTACTTCATGGTGGACCACGTTAGTTTTCTTTCACTTTCACTGTATTGCCCTTGTTTAACGACGACTAAAAACTTTCTTTTTTAGGTTTGCATGGGCGAGGGGAAGGGACACGGAAAAATGTGTTTTTGTGTAATTTTCTACTTTCATTACTTTCACTCATATAGTAATGTTGGAAATGTGATGGAAATATCGTATTATATTTTTACAGGAAAGTAACCTCTGCAATGACGCCCAATCCTTCCACAGTTTCACACTTATTCTGAGTTTATCTCTGATAATCTCATTCGTCGTAGGTACTCATCTCTCATTACCAGTCCACCTCCACCCTTATCATGACTATTCTGATTCGATCCATCCTCTCCGCCCGTATTCATAAAGGGTCATCCAGTCTACGAATAAACTGATTAACAAACAAGCTTTATAGATTTTGGGCAACCGATTAATTATTTATTTTGTTATTTCTTATTTGTAGTGTAGTTAGTATAAATACCTCAAAAAATATCAAATCAACCACGAGTGAAAGTAGAATTGTGTAAATATACAAATGATGAATAATGATTGGTTGATGGAGACATAGTGAGACGGATTCAATAAGGGCTACACAGTTAGCATATGCTTTACCAAATTTTAGAACTAGAAAAAGAATACAAGTATGTAAGAGTAAAATAGACACACCCATTTAAAATTTTCAAAAAGCATAAATTGCACTGCTCCTTTTTCGCTAAACATGCAAAATATTCAGATGGCCTTGCAAAATAAGCTTAATACATGTGTATGTACTATATCAAAATTCGGAGGATGTTATAAAAGTTGACCGCCCAAAGATATTAAACATAATTAATACTAATATTTAATTCCGAAATCATTAAATTCAAGCTTGCTCGGTGGATAGTAATAATCTTTAATTATTTGCTATGTTATACATCAAATAAATACTGTGCAGATCTTTATACATACTTATAATTAGATAGCTTCTATCCAGTTTTAAGTCATCAAATACCAGTGGTCGTGAGGTAGGTAGGTGATGCAGCTTAATGAACAACTCCAAAAAGTTGTCATACATATGTCCAACATATTCAATTTCCAATAATTTCCAATAATTGCTAACCTGGATTCAAATCCATCACAGAGATAGTCGGGGAGTTAGCACGAATTTATAATATATGATTAAGATTAATAAATAAGATACAACAATTCCAATATATAACTTTTATACGGGATAAAATTATCTCAGTACCTTACGTCATTTATTTGTTAAAGTAAGATTAGTTCTCGTGTAAATAGGTGCGGGTAATGCGTAATCAACATAATTAAACAAATTCAATAATTGTTTCATTTAACGTTCTTCATCTTCGAAATGGTGCTAAATTATTCAATTTTAGCGTCTCAACAATGGAACTGTAATATAGCCATAATCTGGAGCAGGAAGTACTCTCTGTATATGAAGCTGTACAATAATAAAACAAATTCGTGTAAAATGTTTAATAAATTCGCCCACCAATTTGTTGAAGTCAAACTCCGACCTGAATTGTAATCATCGTTTCGATTCAATAATAAAAATGAAATAATAATAGACAAATGAATGGCTGAAAAATTAGGCTATTGATAGTCTTAAATTATTCCAATTACCTTCACGTAAGGTTTATTATGTTAAACGATAACAAGTGAATAAATAACTTGAACGTGAAATATCTTTACAGTTCGCGATCAACTTCAGATGAGCGAAAAAACCAATTTATTAAATCATTTACGTAATATAAACTACATAACAACTTTGTGACCTAATATACTATTGCATACTGACTGAAAACTTACCCTGTCAATAAATCTACTGCTTACACTTTTTTTTAGGAAGAAGGATTGACTATGACAGATCATCGTTACACCTTAAACTTATCATATCATACAGCCTAGGAGGTCAGATTTTACGGTGTATACGTATCTTCCAAGTGCGACGTAACATTATAAATTGCTGAATTAAATAAAGCATGTTAACAATTGTATTTGAAACTGAGCATAATAATAATATGGCAAAACACAACTACCTAGACCTTTTATGAGGTACCACCTCAGTATAGGATTAACTTGTCCGATAATTCTATTCGACACAATAATAGTAATAACTATTTACCGTCCAAGCACTTTTGTAATTTACAAATTGTAAACGTTCTCTACGGCATCAACATTATAAGCATTTTCTATTTCACGATTGGAGAGGAACTACAAATCTATTTATCTAGTACAATAATTTATTACTGCTATGACGTTACCTATCAAAACTATTAACACTACAATCACACGACAAGTGTTGGAATATCATCATTATACCAAAAAAGATCAAACTTCAACCAATAAAAGAATGTTCAATGAATGACTACTTCGTGCACGTGAAATTTGGACTTGTTTTTAACAAGATTGCTAACATAATAGAAAATTTGTTGCACAAAATTACCACATGTGCGTTTCCCGAATTTCACTAATAATTAAACTTGCCCGTTGTAACGCCTGAAATAAAACAACAAGGATTGGATATTTTTTAACGCAACAGGATATACATACTTTATTTATATCAAGTTCCTACCTTGAGCATATCCGAAGCTTCCTTTCTCCGCTGTGCTATATGTTCCGATTCGGCCAATAAACCATCAATTTTGTCCTGTTTATACAGTTGACTAACCTGAAGACGAAAAACAGTGTTTAATTGGACCTGTGTTTTTATTATGGACATCCAAATCATTGGCTTACCAATTCAGATTGTAGATTGTCCTGCACATAGTTTACAAGGAAGTGCATGATCGCTTTTGGAACTGTGTCTTGGATCGATTTTCTTACAATGAAGAAGTAAGATTTAATCAATTTCTCGATAATTTTGCAGTCTCTTTGTTCCTTCTCTGAGAGTTGGTATCCGGCAGAATCTGCATCCACTGCCGATGTCAAATTGACGACCTGCTTCTTGGGCGACTTTGCATCTCCAGTTGCATCATGGGAATTGGGTCCGTTGGAGACTGTTGCAGTAATACTCAGACTGGCAACTGCAGGAGCTAGTGCTTGCGACTGGATGGGAGTATTCGGTGTTTGAGAGTGCATTGGCGAGTTTTCAACAGACTTGCCTATGACGTTCGCAACGTTTCCGAACCAAGTCTGTTCAAAACATCCACCAGATGCAACAATTACTATCACTGACAACTACAATAAGCATCTAACTACTATAAATTAACTGAAGTAAGAGAGTAACTGAAACAATACTAGTCCAGCTCTTAGCTTCAATCAACAAAACTAAAGGAAGCTGAAAAGGAAAGATTTGTTTGAAGTAATTTCACTTACTTTCATTGGGTGTGAAGGATCTACCTCTCCATTCATAATAGGGATCATCCCAGAAGTTTGTAATTGGTGTCTTTGTTGCATTCGCCGTTTCTCTTGTTCATGGAAATGACTATTATGTGATTCTGATGACCGAAGAAGCACATCTGTTTCACGGTGGAAATCCGGGTGTTTCGTATTAACATACGCTAATTCGATAGCGACAAGGTTTTCAACCATATCATTTGTCCTTGGAAGTCGTGTCCTTAAAAGTTGAGTCACGACGTCAATAATGCTCTCATGAACTTTTGGAAACCGTAACATTTCTTGTTGAATTTCAGTCCCACAATGCTGAATAATTCGCTGCATTTCTTCGTGCACGAGCTCCACACATCTAAGGGATGGTTCCTCCAATCTACGTATTTGTCGTTTTACCAATAATTCAAAAGTGACCTAAATAAATACAGTTCATTATTATTGCAGGTTTAATTTAAAACTCATGCATCTAATTTGAAAGAAAAATCAACTATACCTCAGGAACAAACAGAGCTGATATTTGATAAAATAAATATAATTATTATAACAATTATTAAATTAAAGATTGATTATTTATTATTAGCTCGTGCTCGTATGTACCTGGTCGAGGACCCGTAGCATTCCGAATTGCCGTAAGAATATCTAATTTGCTTAATCCGCTAATGGGATCTATAGATTGCAAAGTGTGCCCAAATGTTTCATGAAAAATGTAACAAATCCTGGCACCACCACACAGTTCCGTTGTTTCAATATTCCTGGAAGTTCCATTAATTGTACAATTATATGCGGAGGCAAATTTTGTTATTATCTGCAACAAAGTTTGGGATTTGTCTCGAACATCTTCGCCGTAAGACTGCATCATTGTTTGAAATTGAGATATCATCACATTCACACGTGTCTGAAAGAAAATACTATATTACATAGTGCCACAGGAGGACATGCAGCATGTATAAGTACCTTAAGCTCTGGTAAGCAATCACGGATGTGATGCATCAAGAGTCGATTAAGAGTTTTGGCCAAATAGGGGGTCCCATTTCTGGAAGCTAATGTGGGATATTTTCGTTGTAGAAAGGCAGCTTCGTCCTTGAGAGCATCGTCAATAGATTTGTTGTTCTGAATATCCAACTGAGATCGATTCACCACACCTATTATAACAAAAAATCAGATTGCAGTACAGCATCATGTAAACTCACGCGTAACAAAGTTATGAACTTACCAAGAATACCCAACTTAACTGGAACTACACGGCCACAAAGTACATCTACCGCATCTGTCCCTGCATCCATCAAATCCAGCTTCGTGATGACAGCCAGCGTTCTTCTGCCTTCAGGATCCACATCTTTTGCTAACTTCAGACTCTCCGATGTGGCCATGTCATTATTTGCTGGAGACACGGCCAAAATTATACAGTTTGGATTCTTAATGTATTGCAATATCAATTCATTAATCTGAGCTTCAATATCTTCGGGTTGATCTCCGGCCGCCACCTAATTCGTTGATGAGATGAAAGTAAAGTTTGTGTTTTGAGTAATTATTTAAATTAATTAAAATTAAAATTATAGTATGTGAAACTGCTGTACTCACTTTGACAATTCCAGGTAAATCAACAACAGTAAGATTCACAACTTTGGTTGAGTAAACTTTGAGGTTGATAGGTTCTGCACATATTCCCTTATTCGTTCCAGCTTTTCTATCAGTTTCTCGTTCTATTTCTTCTCGAACTAACTCAAAGTCGGTAAAAACTTTGTCCGGTTTGTGTAGGAACTTGCACCATTCGTCAGCATCAAGCGTTCCTAAAAAGATTACAGAACACAGTCTCACAAATTCAACTTTAAGTGTCAAATCTCTATCCGTGAAAATGTATGTGACCAACCATCTCGTGCAGTTCTATACTCTCGGTCCTCTTTTGGACTATAAATTAGTTGGAGGACCGTCGGACATCTTGTTACCGTTCCAGTACCTCTTGGGAGAAACGACCGTCCAACCAATGACTCCAGGACGGAACTTTTGCCAGAACTCTGCAAAATAAAGTAAAAAAATAATAATTTGACCCATTGTCCTCCCAAAACCACTACATATTATCGCTTAAGAATATTAATTCTCCACAAACCTGAGTTCCAACAACCACAATCTGGGGTAGTTGAATGGATTCTGATCCAATCGTGTTGAATACATCTTGCAACTTATTGATGACAGGAATTAATGCCTCCATTTTAAAACAACACGGGCGACGACGAGTTGATCTTCAATTCTTTACACAGATTCGAATCGAACCTGCTGTTCTGAAATACAATTATGTATGCAATGAATATTTCTGCAATCCTGATGCAATCTTCTCCGCAGTTTACTGATATTACATAATTAAATAAATGACAATTTGCACAAAGGTAAAGCTTTGGTTTGACAATTCGACAACACAGGCGAATTATTTAAATAATTCCTCGTAACCTTACTTACCTTTGTCTGTCCTTATCTTTTGTCCACTCTTTAGCGGAAGTTAAAGAACGGGATGATGATGATGCAAAAGTTTAAGTTAAGTTGCAACGCAAGATTTTCAAACTTCAATCAGTATCAATCGTCACAGTCAGTTACAGATAAAGGGAGATGGCTGAGAAATATCTCTATGCTTCAGCCCAACCGAACCCGCTCATGAATGGGGTTTGTAAATGAGACGATTGCCGATGGACCACCAACACGTTTTTCTCAGCTGAAGTTATCGACGATACTTATCGTTATCATTACTTGTTTTATTGATAACTGGAAGGAAATGTCATCAATAGGGATAATAGCCTTATCTCATTGTCTCAAGGGAGGATCTACGACCGGAATAAGAAGAATCGTATCGCCTCCACCTACATTGAAATACTACGGTATTTCTGTGATCTCGCCTTATATGCCCTCCCCCTGCATTTGTCGTCAAAATAGGTAGCTTTGTCGTCTCCACATTATCATGCGTGTGTGTTTGTTGTAATGTGAATTTGAAGATTTAATATGTTTGTTTTTTAGTAGACAAAAGTCTTCCAGTACCGACGCCAAAAAGAGCGGTTTTGAAGACCTTGACAAACCTATAAAATTCACAACGTCTGCTGCTGCTGAATGGAAAGCAGCAAACACTCATGGTGGTGGAGCTGAAAATAAAGACATACCATCTTTTCAACCGTTTATCGTCGTACTTAGTGTTAGCGCTTTTCTCTTGTACTTTCTGGTATTGAGAGAAGAGAACGATGTTGATGAAGAGATGAAGCGACCTTTATGGGAAAGAGTTCCTGGTTTGGAAAGAAAGCAGATTGAAATGTTGTTGGAATATAATCAAGAACACAATCTTCCCGTTCAAGAGTTGAAGGATCGTTTGGAAGTGGTAAAGAAACAACAGGAACAGATAAAGAAGAATACCAATACATAGTTTACCGATTATTAATACTACGCCTTTTGTTTTGTACTTGTTAATTCCTAGTCATGTCATGAGAGCTGAATGCATGAAGTGAAATAAAATCTCTTCTTGTTCCGAAAATAATTTGGACACTTGCTACAATTTTGCTTTAAAGTCAATGCATTTATTACAAAACTGACATTATATAAGCATGGATCATGAATTGCATGATATAATTGCAATAATACTCCATTAAATGTTTAGAAATACGAGTAGACAATTTCTATTTTATTAGATAAGATATAAATACACATTGACCATCAAATGACAATAATAATATTGGAATCGAGATAATAATGCAACTTTTATGTATTAATAACACAACCGAAATTCGGGAGGCTTATAACTGGACAATAGCAAACAAATTTTTTATCGACTCGGTCAAACAAGAATTATAACACCATATTTTTATTACAATGATCCAGTTATATAGAACGTCTTAAGAAAAATTCAAAATGCAAAAAATACGGCATAAGTACCATTAATTAAACTAACGTTGAAATGTTATTGGAACCTACGTTATACATTGTTGTTGTTGTGAGTCATAATCCGTTAGGACATTTTAATACTACGTCACGTATTTACAAAAATGCTAATTCATCAATCTCAAATAAATCCATTTACTCGTCCAGTCAAATTCAATTCACTTTAAATTTCCATCAATTATTTCATAAATATTTCGAATTCACATTACTCATTAATTTTGTGTCAACAATTAATTACCAAAAAACAACTCGCTCGTCAACATTACCCGTTGGTTGTGGTAAGATAAATTCGTAAAAGCGGTTGGGTTGAATTACTGTTTTTCAACTAATCAAGATCTACAGTCATTAATTCGAGTACAATGAACACTTAGACACGCCGTTTACACTTATTGATCTACACTTGTAAATTAAAAAAAGAACATGTTCGGAAACTACCCTACACAGAAGAATGATAAAAGCTGATGACAATTGTTTGGTGAGATTTTTAAGCACGCTCTCCACGAATACGACGAGCCAACTGGATGTCTTTGGGCATAATGGTAACCCGCTTGGCATGGATGGCGCACAAGTTGGTATCCTCAAACAATCCAACCAAGTAAGCCTCACTGGCTTCTTGTAGAGCTCCGATGGCCGCTATAAATTAAAAAAAAACACCATTGTATTTCACATCATTCATACTTACAAGAGATATAATAGCATACCAGACTGGAATCTGAGATCAGTTTTGAAGTCTTGTGCAATTTCTCTTACAAGACGTTGGAACGGTAGTTTGCGGATAAGCAACTCCGTAGACTTTTGATACCGACGAATTTCTCGAAGGGCCACAGTTCCAGGCCTATATTAATATTATGCAACATTTAATACGAAAGTAAATGATAAAGATGACAATGACAGAGAAAAGGTTAAGTGTTTCTTACCTGTAACGATGCGGCTTCTTGACTCCACCAGTTGACGGTGCGCTTTTACGCGCAGCCTTGGTGGCTAGCTGTTTACGGGGCGCTTTGCCTAATTAAAACCGTATATAAATGACATAGAAAAAACTCGGGCGAATTTAGCTGAATATTATGAACTCTGTTAATTACCTCCAGTAGATTTACGAGCTGTCTGCTTGGTACGAGCCATTTTTCCAAGTCAAAGTGACGGACGAGTCAAATGCTGCAAATAATTGTCAAAATAATAATTAATTAATGAATACAATTTCAATTAACTTAAAATAAGTAGATTTGGTTATCCTCAACTTAAACTAAATTTGTCTCATCTTCCAAAATCTAAAAACTAACTTCAACGCCATCAACACACAATTAATCTACAAAAGTATGTATACATAAAAGAAAATAAAATACCTTCAATGAAATTAAAATGATATTAAAAGTTACTAACTTCTTCAAAAATCGAAACAATTACCACTATAATATTATTGCGTCCCCTTTTTACCACACGCACACGAAACTGACTCGACTCAATAAAACCCAACTAAACTCTTTTTCTCGGAACGATCATCGAACGAATGAACGCATAAAAAACTAAATGACATAAAGGAAGGAGGGAGGCTGTCTGTTCTGCTTGTTTATTGAGCAACTCTGCGTGAGACAGCGCCACAACGGATAAGAATTGAACTACCCAACCCAACTCCAAGAAGATGAAGTAGAGGAATTAAACGTCGAAAAAATGAAGCAAAATTGCTTCACTTTCCATCCCATAATTCCTCTTCATTTTCCACATTTTGGGGGTAACCATGCAGTTCTAGGGGTGGAGGGGGGTTGGGACCCTAGTTTCCCGTGAGTGGGTGTGGTCTTACCTTATTTCCTGAGATGATGTAGTAAATTTCCTGGTGGGAGATTTCTGAGCGCGGTGGTGGTTGTTAAAGAGAGCAGTGGATAGTGCGACCCCAACGAGCTTTCCTCTTACACTGACTACGTCACAGGACGCTGGGATTGGCTGCTTGAAAAACTCGCTTGGATTGGTCCTTCTGCTCGCACCGGATTGGCTATAATTCAGTGACCCTTGTTTTGCACTGTTCTGCTTCTTTCTACAAACAAGGATTTAAATATTACAGAAGATTTGATAATATTATTATGATGTAATAGAATGATAATATTAAATGCGCATTAGTGGAAACGTTTGGAAAAACGTTGGTAAAGTTAGTAACCATGGAAACGTTTTGAGAACCATGTGAAATTATATGAGCCGATATATTGTTTATGTATATTGTTTTGTTCTGTTTTATGCATGGAAATGGAAGGATGAATGGATAATAGGCATTTTATCAGATCCTGGTTAGGTTAGAAAGAACTCGTATTTTGCATAGTATTCCGAATTCGATACTGTGAATGTCATTTTCATTTATATATTCAGTACTCACTAGTAATTGTTCTGTATTCATCTTTATTCATCTTCGTCTGTAGTTAAGTACTTATACGTATACTATATGTATAACTTTCACGAGTTATAAATCTAGTCTAAGAGATTATATAGCTAGACATTATTGTAAAATTCATATAATCATTACTCTGATAATAAAGCTTTTTTGAACAAATCACGACGATGATCATTATATTGTGTTTGGGTGTAGCGTAGTAGCATGTTCCAATTCCAGCTCCATTACATAATGCATGCAGAGTTGCAGATTGCAGAAGAATTGGATATTGACAAATTATCAATAAAAAAATTCTAAGAAGCTATGATTATGACATGAGTACTTGGTTGTATTGAGTTATTTTTGAGAGGTTATTGCATGCAGTTATAGTTTATTTAGTTTCTCATGTACCTGATTGTGTTCAGTACTATTAACGCAACAATAAATGGAGAGATCATTAACATAGCATTATTATACTGGTGGCTCAGTCAGGTCACAATTTCTAATTTCATCAATTATGTAGGTAGCTGTGATTTGCGAATATCTATTTTGTAACGCAATTTAAACGCATCAAGTTGTTGTAAAATGCTCAGCAAATGCTAATTATCTAATGTCTGTCGGAATCGACAAATACCAAGATGCATCTGTCTGTATATGAAATAATCAATATATTGCAGTCTTGTCCATTTGTTGTACTAAAACGAGTTTGAATAGATCCTCTTCTTCTACGTGTCTGTCAAATTAGTCTAATTCTTTTCTGTATAAAACAAACCGGAACTAGTGGTACTTCTAAGCTTTCAGGAGTGAATAAATATAATGCAGGTTATCGATTCAATAACTCTCTCAGCTATACGATTTTTTACAAGAATTCAAAAAAGTCTAAACTATGATGGAAAATGTTCATTCATGCAAAATAAACAATAATCAACAAGCAGACCAAAGAAGTAAAAAGACAAAGTTTCTTATTTCTTATAATAGATACGCGACATTCAAATATTTACCTTCGGTTATTATTTGGTTCAGTCCATGAAAATATAAGCCTTTCTAAAATCTTATGTAATGTTTGTAGGTAGGTAAATAAACTATCCATTCAGGTGTCATCAGCCAAAGATAGAATTGCAATAATGCAACATTTGTTTAGTAAGTAACCTACGTATAGATATATTTATGTATATAGAAATTATGCTTTCCATTTAACTAATAGCTAGAGCAGTATTTTACTTAAGCATAATATATATAATTAATCCAACAAATAATAAACCTCATTTAACCTAGGTCGAATTTATAATATCCTCATTTTCCAGGTATGTCATAACTCGTATGTTGTAATGCTCACGATAGTCATTGTTAGTTCAGCGTTATTTTTCAACCCGGAAACCATTTTAATACTCTTCTTCAAGTCTCAAATAATAATATTACCAATATATCGTCGTTGTCAAATACTGTCAAAAGTCAGGTGCAATCAAAATTACGGATAGAAATTTTAAACTATTCCGATATAGTAGTGACAAAAAGAAGTTTGCAAATTTCTGGTCAAAAAGATATCTAAAAACAGGGTGAATTGACTTAATGTAACGAAAAATTGCATCGTAGTCAAAAAGAATGCCTGAATGAAAAACTCATGAACGATTGATACATCCGTTGTATTGTACCCAGAAACCATCAATAAAATCTAAAGTCTGTCATTTAAAGTAAACCTGAATGTCCGTCAAGGTCAAGGGTTGTCTTAAAACATTTAAACGCCCACGCTATATAACACTGATGAAAGATAATGACGACGACGACCATCAGTAATCAAAGATCCATGTGAGATATTAGATTTGAAGGTTTTCGGCTTAAAATTGGATTTCCACAAAGTGGACACGCTCGTATTACAGGACCGCAGTTGATACATAAAACTTGATGTTCACAAGGTAAAACCAAAATTGTTCTTTGACGATCTGCAAAAATCGAACACACTGTTGTTATTTGGGAATTGGCCATATTTAATTTCAAGTCTATCAAAGTGCAAAAGAATATGTACTAACCAGGAATTTTACAGCTTAAACATGAATAATTATGGTGATCCTTATTTGTTGCAGATGTTAACGCTTTGCTTAAAGCTTCTGCCCAATTCTTACATTGATTTAAATAAACGCTCATTAAAGTAGTGTTTTGATAGGTGAGATCCGGTCGAGACTGTTAAAATAAAAGTACACAAAATTGAACAAATGCATCAGTTCAAAGAATCGTTTTATAACTTAATATCATTTTTATATTGCAAAATTCGCAACATCATGTGCGGATTCAAAAATTACCATAAAATTTAGAAATGCAGGACCATTAAATCCACTATTTGATGGCCCAATTGGTCCAATAATAGGCCCGTTGCCACTTGAAAATCCATTGCTATTACTGGGAGACATTGATAATGTTGTACTATCTTGACGTGGCTGATATTCAAATAGATTCGAAAATAAATCTTGTTTCTGCAATGACAAATACAAATTATAAAGTAAGTTTAGCTTGAATGGCCCAGGTAAATCAATACCTTATCTATAGATGCATCGGGTAATTTTGAAAATAATGATCCCATAGAAAAAGAGCTATTTAGGCTTCCTGCCATAGAAGATGAACCACTTGGAAATCTTTCCCTACCAAACAGCGTTGAGCCGGATACAGGAATGCTGACTGGTTTTGATACCCCTGTAACAGACAATAATAGATAATAACAATAAGTAAGTCAATCAAGTGTAATCATAAACTTAGTGTTTAGGAAAAAACATATGGAACACTAACCTGAAGCAAATTGATCTGTTTCTAAATCTTTATCAATTCCACTAGGCGAATCTCCTCTACTTAAATCGTTCCTCATTACTGATGTTGGCGTCTCTAAAATTATGACCAAATTAAGAATTAGAGATAAAATCCTCTGTAGCAATTATCAAATCTCGATATGAATTTATAATAGTATCTTACTCATAGACATTGTCATTGCAGATGGAAATAAACTGTAGGCATCCCGTTGTTCATCACCCGTTATAGTATTAAAACTTAGAATGCTATCCAAATTCTCATAAAAATTTAGACCTCCTCCATTAATTCCTTTAGGCCCATTCATTAATGACGGCTCCCCAAGTTTGTTTTGATCTTCAAAAAATTTACTTCCATGACTTGTAGTAGAATTTGCACTATTGCTTCGGTCAGTACCACCAACAGCGCTAGCAAAACTTTGTGTTCCGAATTGGGCAGTATTGTTTCCTCCACCAGCCGAAGCAATAGTTGAAGATGATGTAGAGGAACTTGGATTGCCGTAAATACTTCCACCCATCATAGTTTGATCAAGAGGTGATCCGCAAGAATTTCTTAACACATCCGAAAAGTCTGTCATCCCTCCAGTTGATGAATTGAAGTATCCTAACGTATCCAACCCATTCGCATTGTTGTTTGAAGAAGAGCTACTTGATAAAATTGTTGTCCCATTTCCGTTTCCATTACTATTGTGATTATTATTTGTTTCTCCAGGTTTAGATCCTATTACACCAGTCCCCATTCCCATTGGATTGGTTGATGGCAAAACATTAGATAGAATATCCGATATAGTGTCCGTAGGCAAATTCCTATTTATTGACATCTCGTGGTCAGCATGTGCAAAAGCACAAAAAGGTCCACGGGGACAATATTGGTTCGTAAATACGTCGTTACACTGCAAGTGCAAGTTAGATTGTCAGTAAACTTCAAAACACAAAGTGCGTGTTCTAGTTTATACCTTCGATGATTTGTAAATTTCAGGATGAAATTGCTGTTCCGTTCCTATGAGCATAGAATGCAAAGGTAAGTTCATTGAGATATGCAGTTGAGCTTAATTATTAAAGCGTACTAGTGTGACAATACGGGCACTCATCGCCCTCTTCGCATAAAGTTGGCTCGCCCCATTCATCACCATGTTTTACATTAGGACAGGGTGTAGATCTATATTTAAACTTCTTTGGAGATCTACGGCGATCTCTTAAATTATGATATTGAGGGCAAGCTAAAAAAAAACAATAAAAAAAGTTTGAATTCACGTGGCCAATAATAATTAGACACAAGTCGGTGCTCACCGTATCCCTGTCTACATAAACGTGGCGGTCTTTTACACGGTTCCGTTTTATAATGAAGTAAAACATAGCTAGCATCTGCAAATTGTATTATTAAAACTTTTAAAATATTATCTACGATGTCAAACGATGTTTTATTGTTATCCATACCCTGCCATTTCGGATCGTCAATCTAAAATAATAAATCACATTGGGATCGTATATATATCATGCATGACATAATAATTATCATTGGTACTAGTAAACATACCATCATATTTCTTTCTTTGTCTAATTGATTAGGCCCATTTACTATTTCAGGTTCCAATTGCTCCTGATTCTGGAAGTAATTAAAATGTTGAAAGTTAAATAATTGTATAAAATCAAGAATATCACCTGCTTAATACTGAATGTAAAAAATCCCTACCTGTAACTCACGAATGTCATAAACTGGTGGCCTTTTGTCCACTTCACCATGAGCAAAGGCACAATGCTGAAAATGAGTTATAATAAAATTTGTGAAATGGGTGATTGGTTTATTAATTAATGCTAAATCTTACCGCTCCGTTTTTAGCACAGAACCCACGAATGTCTGTTTCATAGAGAGATAAACAAAAAATATCAACTCTGGAAGTCTTAACATATTCATTTAAAGTGTACGATTGTTGTGCTAAAATTGTTTGCAATAATAACATAATAGACTCACCCGTTTCATAGACACACATACACGTTTTAAAGTATCTTAGATGATATCTTCTCTCTGTATCCCCAGCTGTTCGATGTAGCAAAGGGCATCTACAACAAAAACATTTTATAGCTTAAACATTAGTGGCTAATATTACAGTCGAAATGAAAATTGAAATACTCACTCATCACCATCCGGGCAAGTACCAGACGTTTCGTCATATTTTGCACAGTAACTATCTGGTGCTGTTGGAGAGGGAAAAATGAAGCGGTGATAATAACTATACAATAACTATACATAATAATCAATAATAATATCTCACAATAATTAAAAATTCCGTCGCGTTTCCTTACAGGTCTTCTTCTCCTAAAATATAAATGTCTAATGTCATACTCCAGTCAAAACCGTAGAATTTCATCTTTTTAAAAAACCTTACCTTTGGTTAGGAAAATGCCAATTAAAACTATGTGGGCAAAAGAACGACATATTTATGAGGACATGTATTACTTAAAGGATTAAATTAAATGCATTCATTACCAGGTAAATGGTCTATGTTGTGTACATTTATGTAGAGGAAATAGTTGGCACTGCTCTACCCGAAATTCTTTTAAATATCTGAAATCAGAAAAGAAAATAACACGGGTAAGATTTAATAACAATGCACAATGAAAATGATCCAGATACACACAAATTCATTAAAGTCAAAATACATGACGGTGTTGGTTATCGAGTTGATATTATTATAGAATGTCCCCATCACTCGTCTCAAATTGAATATAAACCACAATGGAATCTTAACCTACTACAAGTTTATATAGTAAAATAATAGAATCACTGTCACTTTCTTTGGCCCTACTATCCAAAATAAATCCAAAATCCACTTCACACTTAGCCTTTACTTCATCTGTTCAAAGCTTCAATATTTGCAAATTGCAATTACGACAAACTAATTAACTCAACTAATTAATTAATACAGCGACACTTCTCCTCTTCCTACTGCTCTAGAAACTAACCAAAAACTACGTCGTCAAAATTTCTCGAAATGATGACCCTCCTCTATCTCGACGGTCATCCAGCAATGCTTTTCTTCTTCCCCCCAAAATTAATAAGTCTATCAGTCAGAAATAATGTCTTCTTTCAATTAAAGTTAAACTAAATACAAACTACTTGCCAACTGTTTTGATTTTACCAACAACCAACAAATCAACTTCTTCTCTCTTATGTATTATTATTACATTTAAACACTCTTGATTTATTTTGATGAGTTTGTTTTTGTTTATTTTTGGTGAAAGTGAAAGTAACTGTTACTAGTCTGACCTGTAGTGCGCAGGTTTTTCAGTAGCAGTGGCCAGCAGGGACTTGGTCTCCGTTGGCATGATGTCGCAGCAATAAGATGATAAGACCTTATCCAAAAGAAGTGCTCACCAACAACAAGATCGCAGGGATCATGGCAGGTTACAAAATACAATAAGAAGTTTTGTGTGTGATTGTGATTGAACACAGCTCTTCTTCTCTCACACAACGACGTATGTGCCTATGCACCACCACCACCACCGATCCAGGTCCCTTCTACTCAACAACAGAGAACACCGCCAAATTCAAAGTGGGGGCAACACACCCACTGTTGTCGCAAAGGGGGATAATTTTCCTAAGGGGTCGTGGACTGAGAAAAAAAGCCCTGTGAGACGTATGCTTATCAAGCCGAGATGTATGGGTGCTCCCTTTATAAACAATAGACCTTTCCGCGACGAAACATTAATTCTGAATGAAGCTAGGACAATTTGATATTATTTAATGTTAATCTTAATTACGGGACTGACAATGAGGAGGAATGCATAATAAACACATGTATGCGTTATTACAGTGTCAACCTTCAAGTTCATGGGTCAATTCAATATTTAATGGCAAAACAAATAAAAGAGTTCCATTCTGTTTATCAGTATCACATGCACATGCAAAATTCTACAATTCCACTAAACGGGTTGCACTGACAAATGCGAATTTATTTTACTCTGCTTTTAAGATTACCGGAATTGGTGTCGCTTTTTTTATTATGTTAAATAAAGTAATGTACACCTAGAATCGGATCGACAGAGAGTCGCATTCGCATGCAATTGAAAATTCAGAAATTTCAGTCATTTATAGTCATAATAAATAATATAGACTATTACTTTCTCCATGCAATGCAATGTACGTTTAATTAGCTCAATCGCCACCGTATTTTTCGTCGCTGAAAATGAAAAGCTTGGGTGTATGCAATGAAAATAATTTGAATCATAAACTCGCATATTATATGTCTTTCTGTATTTATTACAAATCTTGTTTTATTTTTTATACGTTATTCATATTTGTCACGTGTAATTTTTAATTAATACCTGATAAAGTTGGCATTGATTGAGTCGATGCATATTTCTTTAATATCGATAAAACCCGCATTTTGATAGCATTAGTAAACCAATTTTGGTATTTATGTTCACGACAATTATTTTTTTAATTACAACATCTATATCAATTTAGCGTGTTGAATACGATTAATTTATGATTGTTCACTCGCATCTATAAAAATAAGTAAAGTTGTTTTAGGAAAAGCCTTTCCGCATAAAATTACGCAAAACAGTACAAGAAAGCCTGATTTTCCAAAGTCTCTTCTTTTTTATTTGATATGCGACAACGATAATTGCCTACCTATTGCATTTCCCAACAATGCAACATGGGGTCCTGCTCCACGCAGATTTCTATTAAAGCTCATTAATAGATTATCAATCGGATGTGAGCGATAATTTAAAGGACTATAATCTAAAGCATTTAATTGCATTGCAAAATCCTGATAACATTTGCGAAAGGAAATATTAAAATGCATATACATATATAGATATTGAATGCCTATTAATTATGCCTACTCTACTTTGTAATAGTTCTGAATCAGGCTGCTAAATAATTAATATGTTGTTGCTTGATTATCTTATCGATTGAACTGTTCTGTTTAATATTGGCTATTATACACATCACTTTTCAATAATTTAGTTGCATAAAACTCCTACCTAAATTGACTTTAATATTGATGATTTGGCCATTATTTAGCATAAATTTTTGCTATAACTTATAACAATACTTGAATTTAAATTATTCTGCTAAAGTTCATCTAATCCTAGCCTGTAATTGCTTAATGGTTGTTAGTTAAAAAAAGCTGTTTAGGACTGGTGACTGGTTTATTGGTTTTTGTGCAAAACTTAGGCTTTCATATTAGTTTGTAGTTTTCAAACCACAAAATGCAAAAATTCAATAAAGCTTGCGGAAATGGAGTGATCTGCGCATAGTACTGGACTTGAGTATATAATGGTTGCTTGAGTGAGGTGGAATTGAGATGGGTGTGGTTCGGTAGTTAACGATAAGTGTCCTTCGCATAAAATTTAAATGCTGATAGGCAATAAGTTTTGGTGATGCAAACATGGATTCTCTACTTCTATCAAAAATTATTCATGCATTGTTATCTATCTGTGATTGATAATTCGCAATGCAATGCGTTGATTTGAGATTCATCTACAAATCTAACCATATAAGTGGTGCACGAATCTTTGGTTTGATTTGATTCAATTTGATTGTCGGTTTTTGCGCTGATTGTGATGTGAAAGATCTATTTTAATTAATAAGCAGTTCAGAAACTACCTAAAAGTCAAGTGCAAATAAATATTTCGCACAACTTTTGTCCTGATCGACACATATATTGTGTTCAGCATCCTTCTATTTTACCTAAGAGCAGGGCAAATAATGAGTAGAGAATTGTCAGGACTTGAGTAAGAGAAAGTTATTCCTGTGAGTTGTATATGGTAGAGAAAGTTTTAAACGCAATGACTGCTGTTCTGCAGGAGAAAGTCGGGGATTGCAAACAACGTGTGTGGGACTCAAGTTAAAAGTGGATGGCGATTGTCCTTATGGGCGTGTAGATAAGATGTTGTTGAGCATTTCCTGTTGCATTTATTTAATCTTGCTGCTTCTGTGGCATGTAGACCATATGAAAGCCTAAGTCTAAAGAAAATTAAATTAATATGAATTAAAGATTTGAAGTAATATACTTCAACCAAAATAATTAGGTAGCTCACCTTGCTGGTGAGGTCAGGTAGAGAAACTGATGGGATTGTACCTATGAGACAGAACGACGGCATTGCGGACATACTGATAACAGAAATCTCAAATGTATTTTACCTCATCATTTTGGACAACAAGATCCACATGATTGAAGCCAGGACGCAGACAATTGCTCCTACATTGTTGAACAAATTTGTAAATATTAAGGCCAAATTGAAAATTAGATGTGGTTATATGCGTAGGTTACCTCCCCACGCCTGAAAAGGAAAGTGTTGTGAAAGTTAAATGAGTTGTTCGTTGTTAAATGATATTAAAAATGAAATGATTTTTTTAAAAATATTCACCAATTGGAGAGATTCTCCATGCGAAATGAGCCTTGCAGAACGGAACTCGTTGCTATTGGCCAATTCTGGTATCAATCTTGTCCACACATCGAGAGGTTCACGATCATTCCTATTTTTATGTTTAAAGTGGACGATTGTGAGCGTGAAGAGGGCAAACGTTGCTGATAATACATAGATGACACCCGTCACCAGAACTATGCAGAAATTAATAGCATTTTAATTGAAGTGATTTTTTTAACTCTATGTAGCATTCTAAATCAGCGTCATAAAGCAGTGAATTGGTTCGTACTTGCGCTTATCTGTGGGCGGAGAATGCCGAAAAGTCCCACCTACATTAAATTATTTGATGTGCATTTGTATATACGGCTAATAATAAAATCATGTCAATTTTGAAAATATATGAGACCAAAATAGCCGCAGAGAACTTACAACAATAGCAGAACCTTGTAGGATGAGACACACAAGGGCACAAGCGATTGCCAAATTTTGCATCCCTGTATTTCATAATAAAAGCTGTTATATATGTATAATATAATATTCACATTCAGTTTGACTTGACATCAACATTATTAAACCCAACAACAGAATTTCAAAGAGTTAAGTAAGAGCAAACACATGTACAGCTTTTAATACTGTTCTCATATGTAAATATGTTTGGTTTGGTGTATCCCTTGAAAGGATTCCTTTCAAGTGGTTAATTCTGTTTAATAACATATGAAATATTAAGGCTGCAACAAAGTATTATGTTATGTATGTACATTTGTCCTATTTTAGAAGCTTTACAGAATAAGCACCCATCCATGCTTACTATTCAGACAAAGTCCCAAACCACTAAATTGTGGCTTTTAGTCAGCGAGTAGAGTGAGTGCTTGTTCTAAGTGAAAAGTGAAAGCAAACACAACAGACTCAAAAAAAGTCCTTCTCTGAAACTTGCCATTCTTTTCTGTACATAACATTTTCTCTGATCCTAACCAAAGGGCAGGGTAATACAGATATTTACAAGCATCAGTGCTACCATCGTACCAATTGTTAATGTGCTCTAAAATGGCGTTACAGAAACTACAAAAGACACTATTTCTGTATAAATATCTATAACATCATTTCTTATCAAGTTAAATGCATAGGACGATAAAATCGTGTTAAGCCTCATTAAAATTCTAGACTTACGATGCTGCCACGAAGCACGAGCTTCCGTGGGCTTAGGAAAATCCTTTGGAAGGTCCAAATGATCTAAACACTTGTTGGCTTTCTCATAGCCCAACTGTTGCAAGTCTTTGAATTCGGATTCTGTAAAGAAATAATACACAAAACTGAGCCAAATAAAATTAGTATGACCCCAATTTGAAAGCTTCCTAGCACAGCAACTACAGAAATATTATTTCTTTGTTCTCCGCATCGCACTTTCTTATTTCGGATAACTTAATTAGCTGGACCAAAAGAAGAAACGCGTGTTTTCTTCTTCTTTCTTCCAATTTCTCGTTCTTTTCTTTCTCAAGAATAACACGAGGCGAAAGAAATAAGAAAAGAAAGAAATAAGTAGGTTCACGAAAAGGTTGGTTAAATGAAATCCTTCAACTGTCTTAAGAATTCTTTCACAAAGCAACAGGACAAAGTGTTTTGGCTGAATGCGATGTGAAAGTTGATATATTTTCCCAAGTGAATTACGGACATCATCCATTTGCGACATTTATTATTACAGATCTTTCCCACTCGGTTCGTCTACTTCATTCTTCTCCAGTTATCCAACACTTTGCGCAATTTGATACATGTAGAAAAGCGAGTAAACTTTCAAAGTAAAGTTTGGAAACGGACAAATGAGACTCTATGCTCTGTTTATTGCTCTCATTCATTCAATGATTTCCCAACACAAGGAGAAAGTTCTTGGTCAGATAGTCAGATTGAAGGAACTTTTTTTATAGAATTCATTGGACGTCATTGTTAGAAAGTTTGCGAGGAACATCATCGTTATCGCAAAACTCTACCGAAAGGAATCGTCATTCCATTTCGTCTCAAATCAGATAAGTTATATCAGCTTATATTTTTTGTATACATAACCATACTTATATACGAAATAAGTCAATTGTTCAACTGATTTAGGCATTTATAAGAGAAAATAAATACCTCTACCTGTCTTACCTTCAAGATCAATGCAGGATATCCAGACTCCAGAATGAAGAGGGAGCAGGTATTTTGGGGGGTCTGGTGGTGTGAACGAGCTTTCATACGTGATTACGGAAACTTTGCCATTAAACCTAAGTAAATATATTCATTTATATGTATACATCTTAAGCCATATAGTCATGCAAAAGTGAGACTGATTTGATTGTACTTACAACCACTTCACACTAAGGTATGTGCTATTATTTGCCACAATCTCGTTCACTTTCTCCATGTCGTAGCTCAACATTTCCCAATATTCTCCAGACAAGCCATACGAGAGGAGAACACTAGCTAATGCGGTCATGCAAATTGTGGCCGCAAGAAAAATGATGCTTGGCTGACAAGCTACTTCCACACACTTTCTCTTTACTTTCACCTCCCCACCACGACCTACGTAACGCCCACTACGTAATGCATACTGCTGTGTTGGGGGAAGCATGTTGCTGGGACCAGGACAGGCGATGTTGTTCATTATCCTGATTCTGGAATGGTTGTCATGTTCAAGTGATTCTTCTTCTACTGATGCGAACAGTTGATTAAACTTGGTTATGGTATATGATATGATTTTATAGTTCTTTGGAGACTTATTAAACTACGCCCAAATTTTGAAAGTTTCTGATCTGTTAAGAAGAAGCATGTGGGAGAAAGTCGTAGTTTTATAATGTAATAATAATATTAGTCCAAAGTTTCTTGTGTAATATCATTAAAACTTCTTAGAAATCTTCCAATTATTTTTAAAACTTTGTGGACTATAACTTATCAAAGACAAAAACTTGATTAAAGTGATTGCGAAAGACTGGTGATTGTGGTTGATAAAATGTTTTCACGTCAAATGCAGACGATTTATCTTCAAGACAAGAATAATTTGTTTTCGTTCATCATTCTCCATGACGGAACCTCTGTGATTAAAGTAAAAGTGGTTTGGATTTATAGAGGTTATTGAATTGGTTAGGATTGGAATGGAATGGAATGTAAATGACAGGGATATTATCTTCTTAGAATGAGTGAGTGACAGGAAAAAGGATCAATACTATATATTTTCTAGGATTTCTGAGATATTTGGATGGATAAACCTTTCAATCACAAGCACAACTGATCCATCTAGATTGTCGTTGGCATGAAACAAAATAAAAAATAAAGCCAATAATCCACAAAAGTACGATATGAATGGGAGAAAGTAGGCTCAACTCTTAATTCAGTTCGTCACAACTTTAGTGTAAAACAAAGTCGCCCAAAAACTCCAAACTGGCTCGATGCACAACAAACCACGATAAAAAAGAAGAAGACGAGGACGACGAAGGGAGATTGACGACGTGGAGAAAGTTGTTTATTTACAATCCAACCTTCTCATATTTTTTTATGTCCAGTCCAACCGCATAAAAGAAAAGTAGAGCAATCCTTATTCGAATCTTTGACGACTACTTACTTACTATAACATGGATGTTTTATACCAGGGTAAAAGTTGGGTGGAACATGGGCAATCAAAATCAGCTCAACTTTCACTCGTTGAAATAAATCCGGACGTGGAATGAAATGAAATTCCACTCTGACTCGAAAAGTCACAAGTTCACCAGAAACCAATTCGTAATTCGGAGACTTATCCTCATCTCCTGTTCGGTTGGGTTGGTTAGTTGGTATTTGATCCTCTGCTGATGTGACGTATATAACATAGATAGTCTAATAATGCTAGAGAAGTTAGAAGATATAGGAAGGAATTACTTTGGTACAATCACATACACAGGATGAGAAAGTTCTAACCGTATAGATTCACCATCCACCATCCATCCTAACTTTCACCAGAAGATACAGTCAGTTTTCAATTACAATGTCAAACTGATTGCACAGGAATTTATTTGGCTCTCTTCTCTTTTGAATTATTTAGCTGAAAAGGTCGACCTTATCTGTATTCTGTTAGTTGTTAGTAGATTGCTTTGTAAAAAGACAATCAATGGTGTTTCATGTTTCATTTAAAATTGTTGATTCATTTCATGGCTTGGAATTCCATCCACACACACATCCACATCTGTCGACTTTGGTTAGATTGGACAGGCAGACAGAAGTTGAGGAAATGGAAGATTTATTTGCTGGACATGTCTCAATTATTGGGTTGGGTGAGTGATACATACACTGTAATAAAGTAGAAAGGGTTGTATGTAGTAGCAGAAGTGGTAGTAAATAAATAGGTTACTTTCACTACTACATATCTATGTGCTTCTTAGGTTTGGTCCAACTATACGCTTTCACCAAGCAAGATCATTCCATATCATGACATCAATATTATTCTATTTGTCTCGCGTGGCTGCTTTAACAGCTATAATGAATGATTCATGGCTAGGCTCCTAATGTATCGGTTTGGTTAAGAGAACTGACAAAGAAATTTAATTTATTTATGAAAACGGGCTATGATAGAGGTGGTAAGTAGTAAGTATTGTTTGTTGGGTTGGTTGGTCAAATCAAATATTGAAATTATACAAGGTTATACAAAGAACTGCTAGTTATAAAGTAAAATGAACTCGACCCGAAACTCTACAACACTCAAAACCCAACTTGAGTAAGTGGCACTATTCATTTTTATTAGAAAAACAAGACCTTGTTTGTTTTGAATGTTTTGTTCTCTATTTCAATCCCATTTTCAATCCTTTGTTGTTTTATCCAAGTGTTATTTTTATTTCAACAGCTTTTTTGGCCCACTCACAACCTACTTTACTTTACTTTCAATCCATTCCCAGAACCCCTTTAGGGTCTTTTGTCAATTATCTGAAGTGGAAATCCACCTGCTCTCTCTTCTACATATATACAAAGGGCCATTGAATTGACATTTATACCGAAAGATGAAATTACTTTTTGCACCTTTTGAAGAATGGATGGATATAAATGGTACATTAGAGAGAATGAAAAAAAAGAGATGATAACAAAAGTGTTACAATAGTATCAAAGTGTAATTAAAGTGGTACTAAGGATGAAGAGGATAATATGAACCCTGCAGAGTTTATAAAATCATGCCTCAATTTTTGGTCCTTATAAAATCCTGTGGGCTTATGTACATCTGTCGATGGGTGGCTTATTGCGAACAATTAGCTAATTGCATGAAAACGCAAATAATAACTGCCAAAGGCGTATATACTCTTATTAGATATAAAGCCTGTGAAATTTTGATACTTTCTCCTTAAATAAATCCCTTTTCTACGCAGCTTAACTATTAGTAATATGACATTCCAATAATCACAGGAGTTTTCATTTTGTATGAGATAGTGTAAATAGACAAAGATCGATATTTACCTGCGGTTGGTTCCTTTAGAAGTGGAGGTAAGCGTGTACTTTCTCTTCGCTTCAAATCAACTTATTCCTTTCTATTTCATTGATGCAGAAGTGCAGCAAGTCGTAATTAAGTAATTGGTTGAAGAAGTTCTGCTATAATTATTGATCCGCAATCCAATCCAAAAAGGAGTCACACTTATGACTCCATGCAATTTGGGACGAGTGAAAGTGAAGTCATACAGAATTGTATGTTTATTCGCCGATAGATATTGAAAATAGAAGTTGCAACAATTTCTAAACTTTTAATATTGTACCTACGTACTACAGGTTTGGCTAATTTAATAAACATTTAACATTTTCTGGAAAACCATAAAAAATGAGAGGATATTATGAATGAAATGAATGATGAGACTGACTATATGACACTGGTGGCCTGGTTCGTGTTTGTGGTGGTTATCAGATGTGAGAGTGAGTGTCAGCCAAAGAGAGAATATCTGTCGGAGTGTACTACCCGCATTTCCGAATCAGCCAGGCACTTTTATACATAAACAAGCAAAAGACTTAAAACTAACCTAAACCCGGGTTGGGCCTATCTCTGTGTGTAGTGAAAAGCAGGGAGACACCGACACCATCCATACCATACCACCCCGAGAAACGGACCAACTCTACCTCTCTCTCTCTACTTTCCCTTCAATGCATTCAATTTGCTTTCACTTCAGTTCTTCCATCCGAAGGCAGAAAGTCGTGGAACTGTGAGTGAGGTAGTAGTAGCAACTCTGGTAGAAAATGGAAGCAAAATTTGGACCAGGATATATATTCATTCTTCCATGCATGAATCCGAGGTGGTATTGCGTTGAGAATGAGGCTGAATGAATTTGGGATGTGATTGTATAAAGATTTAGGTTGGAGGAGGTATGGATGGAATGGATGAATGGTGAAAGAACAGAATAGATTTTTTGTTGGTTCAAATTAAAAATTACAGTGAGATGCTTAGAGTATATAATAATAATACATTATTAATACATTATTATTATATACTCTAAGGTGAGATGAGATTTCACATCAGTGCAACGTATGAAATAAGTAGTAATGGGCCTTTCTTCAAATCCGTGCTTTTGTTATATAATGCACTTTATTTGACGAATCCAATCCAACCAATCAACAATATAAACTAACAAACTTTTACAGATTTTACATCTCTCGCATTCATTCAATGATGCATAGTTTTATCTACGTGACTAAAAATGCGGTAATAAAAAAACCACATTACATATATAAATAATCATAAAAACGACTCTGTATTTTTCACAACGTCTTTGGCCCTACTCAGTTCTTTATGGAATCCGAAACTCTCACATATCCTGGATGTAAATGCACGATCCAGTCGATTAAAATATGAGGTAACTCGTCCATTACGTTTAGCCCTACTACCAATAGCGTCTATCATATTGCTTTTTATAATTGTTCTCACATAAGAAGCGCTTTCCCAACCACCATCACTGTAAATATTATCGCAATACTCTCCAATTTCATCAAATAGCTGATATCCCTTATCATTATTTTTCAATTCATCATCACAGTCAAGAATTAAGGATTGTGCAACATGCTGGTTGACAACTCCCGATTCATAAGAGTTAAAAAATGCGTCACAAAAATTGGGATCTAAATAATTATATTTTAAAACTCCAATTTCCATTGAGAGTTCATCAGGATCATGAAATTGAGTTCTTTTGTGAATGGATGAAATTGAGTGGGTCGTATCCAAGTCACATACAAAACTTAGCACTTCAGAGATGGAATCGAGTTTCTTGAGGCACATCCTTTTTCGTGCTTTTACGGATAGCCCCATATCATTTTCATCACAGTCTTCCAAGGCATCAGTCGCAGGATTGGAGGAGTTATACATATCTGAAGATCGGATAAATCCCAAATCTACCAGCATGTCTGACTGAATGGAGTGTTGATGAGAGTTGACGCAAGTCAGAGAATTGACAGAATTACTGAACGTGAAGAGATATTGAGTTTGATTAATGATTTGGCGAACATCATTTCTCCCGTGTCGACAAATTGAATCAAGAATTTTGGAAAGTTTTGAAGTAATTAGCGAGCCGTCACTTGCTTCTTCATCCAAAGTAAATATAGAGGCACGATTAAGAATCATTGGTTGCAAAGCTTTTCGAACAATTTGAGTCGAGCTTGGGAATGCAAATTGAATGACTAATGGGTCTTTCTTTTCAAGCTTGGGATCCAATGAAAGTTGACCTAAACAACTGGTGGTCATCACGATTGGCCGGACTGCAGTGGTTATTAATTGAGCTACAGCAGAATGAAAACCCTCGTCTTCCTTTGGATCAACTAAATCAATATCTTCAAATAATAAGAGACAATTTTGAGTAGATTCAAGTCTATGTGAGAGCACTGCTTCTTCAACTCGTTGGAGAACTTCTTTTCCAGGCCGTCGACTTGAAAAATTAACTTCAACAACCTATAAAAAAATGAACAAACCTCCAATTACAAAAGCTCATCGCATGTCTATGTCTTTTATGCATAAATGCAGTGCCTATGTCTTACATGAAATCCGTAATGTTTTGCAGCAGAATATACTGCACTCGTCTTTCCACATCCTGGTGGTCCAGTCAGGAGTACACTTTTCTTTTTCAAATCTTCCTCATCCTCACCACTTGTAACAAAATCATCATCAGAATCGCGGCGTTTTTTCTTTAGTTCAATCTTCCTGCTAGTTCCACCATCGTCTTTAATATCCGTTTTCCATTGTTTGAGCCAGAATGTTAATTTTCTGAGGGCTTCCTTATCACAGCACAAATCATTGAGACTATGAACATCAATCCTACACTCCTCAATCCAAGGGATCGCATTTAAATTAGTAACTCCAAGTTCTTCGTCGGTTAACGCTAAATTTAAGATAGGACCACAACATATATTGCTTCGTTTATAAGACTGAGTTGAAACACGTTTGTTTTCAAGAAAGTAATTTGTTGGTGAAGTAATCCGTGACAAATCTTCTTCGTCCTCTTTAATTAGCGCAAATTTTGGAGGGAGTAGTTCCGAACTAAATGCGTCCGATGAATGTGCACTTGATGACACTTGTTGAAGCTTGGGAAAAAATTCAAGGGAATTCATATAGTCATCTTCTACTTTCTTTTGTTCAACACATTTTTGTGCTTTAACGACTACTTCAGGAACACCTGAGTCCAAAAAGGCTCTCGTCATAGGATCCAATACTTTTTTCGTTTCTTTCTTTGGTGAAGAGGTGTCAGACGATTCAGAAGACGAGCTGGATTCATCTGAATTTAGATAAGTAAAGATATTATATCAGATTTGTTGAAATATATCCGGTCCGGTTGTAATATTTTTTATGCCACTAGTTTAGATGATAAAGAGTCGACAAGAATTTTACAACCGAATGAATATATTAATTAATCGGCTTTGATTGACATAATATTTACCAACGAAGTATGACTTTATAGTTCCAACTTTTCGTTTCCGCTGTTTTCTTTTCCTCGATGAATCACAGGCACCATTCGCCACCACGCCACTATTCCTAGCTTTTTTGGCAACAACATCGGGAACGCCGGACTCTAGAAACTCTTTTGTTTTCATATCAATCATTCTCTTTGATTTTGATTCCCTCTTTTTTCGAGGTGTGGGAGATCGTGAGCGAGAAGATGAAGGTGACCGCGCTGGTATTACCAATATTAAAATAAGATTAGTTTTACAAATGGACGAGTTTGAATAAATAGTACATACTTTGACGGTAAGAGTAAGATATAACTCCTCTAGATCTTAATGATCGTCGCGGCTGAATTTTTTGTTCTTCCTCTTGCACGCTTTTCAAGGACGAAGAATCGTCAGATAACTCCTCTTCAGTCGGAACGTTTATCACTGGTAATACTTTCTTTCTTTCACCTATCGCAAAATCCAACATTTAATTCAGGCGATAAAACCTATTTACATATATTACTAATTATTTTCAACCTTTTCCTATTTCTGACTTTTCCATTGACGAAGATGATGCTTCAGAAGGTTCTGCAATCTCAGCTTTTGGTTTCTCTTTTTCAACCTTAGCTATTTTACGTGGTCTGCCTCGTTTCTTAGGATTACTTTTCAATTTTGATGACACAAAGTCATCATCGTCAATGCCCGACGCATCTAGCGAGGAGTTTGATTTCTTTTCTGTAATAAGTTTTTGTTGCCGAAGTACAACATCTGGAACTCCAGAATTCAGAAATTCCCTTGCCTGTGAATCAATCTTGATTTTCTTTGGTTCTTTCTCAGCTTCATATTCAGACGAAACTGACTCTTCATCAGATTTCTGGGACGATACTGTTGTTGAACCTGAAAAATATTGTATCAAATCAAATCAGATGTGCAATTAACTAAACCTAGCCAACGCCGACACACAACATACAAGAATTAAGCATATATATCAGCGATCAAAGTGTACAAATCATATATTGCAAAACCAGTTGTGTCGTCACAATGACCAAGCGATGGAGGTAAATATAGGGAACAAGAGATAAACCCCAAGCTCAACCACTATTTATTCTCTCAAACATCATAAGCCAAAGTTACATACACTTCCGGTCCCACAAAGTCAAGGTTTGTCGTTTTCATCATTCATATAGAATTCATCAAACAAGTCGGAAACATTTAAGTTTAATACCTTTAAAATACGCCAAAATTGATCCATTCCCAATTACTTTCTTCGTTGCGGTAGAATTGGAGCCTGTAGATTTCCGCTTTTTTTTGGTCATCGTGGGTTTTGTTTTATTATTCTCCTTCGTTCTGGAAGAGGTTGACGCCTTGGAGGCTGACGACGACACGACGGATTTGGTAGAAGTGGATGGTGTCGAAATTGTCGAATCCACCTCTACTACGACTTCATCATCAGGATCATCATCGTCGACAACCACGACGCTGTTTGTTCTGCTTCTTGTCTTCACCATATCTAACTAACTCACACTATTAATAGTGGACCTTCTTATCCTACTACACATACGGTCACCACGGTCATTAAAAGAGCCGAAAAAGCTATAGTCCGACCCACACTGCGCTGCAATACTGTTGACAAAAATAAAAATTAACTTCCAGCCGCAATTCTGTCCCGCTTTCTCCACTTCAGTGCGGGAGTTCTCACTCTCTTTCGCACAGCAGCGATTCCAGTTGCGGACGGACGGTGAAGAAATTGTTGGTTATCTTATCTTATCAAATATTTTATAAATTCGCTAATTTTTAGCAATTCGAAATCTGTCTGTTTAAAAAAAATTCGGGTAAGTTAATACATATTTAGGGTATTGGATGGGTTGATTTGATGTGAAGGAAAGTAATTGATTCTAATTGTGATTGTTCTGTTTAAACTATTTTATGCTCGTTTTGTGGTTTGCAGAAATTGATCATGGTTGAACTTTTAAGGAAAATGGCTGCCAGACTATTTTGCAATGGATTTAGACCCTTGTCGAAACTGCTGAACCCTCAGAGGAACAGTCCAGCATTGACAAGAAGCATTCATACTACTTGTGTAGCTCAGGATATTTTCACTGTTCAGGATGAGAAGGATTTTCAAGAGAAAGTTGTTAATAACAAGAAGCCGGTGGTTGTCGAATTCCATGCTACGTAAGTGGATACTGTAATATTTTTAGTGCAATGATATTCATTATTTATATACGTTTTCATTTCTAGGTGGTGTGGCCCATGCAAAATGCTGATGCCAAGGATGGAAAAGTCAATGGTGAATTACAACGATAAGGTAGATATGGCCAAAGTGGATATTGACGACTTGCCGGACGTAGCATTGCAGTTTAGTGTGGGAGCTGTCCCCTCTGTGCTTTTAATCAAGAATGGAAATGTGTTAGACAAGTTTGTAGGATTGAAAGATGAAGATCAGATTGATACTTTTTTATCTAACGCAGCTAAGCAATGATGGTAGACATTTTTAAGGGGGGGGGGGCGTAATACTATATAGTCGAAGTGCAGAGAATTCCCTTATTGTTAACAATATTTATTATACGTGTGCCTATAAAATTATTATTTGTGCAACTAAAACTAAAACACAATTCACTGAATATTTGATTTACCATGGCTGGTCTGGAAACATTCATACATACAGGTCGTCAATGATGAAAATATCACAAAAAGACTAATTGTGTAGATTAGAACCGTCTTGTCGGATACAAAATTATTCAAGTATGTCCAGCTCAAGATAGATGTTCTTGAATTTATTATTATTTGTATTTCTCGTCTTAAAACATTCACTCAGATGTGTGCGGTATATTATGTCTAGGCCTTATCAGCAAATACAATTAATATTGACTGTGGTAATTTACATCTTACACTATAAGGAACAGCACCTTAATTATTGATTAACACTATTACGGTATCGGATAGGTAGGTAAAAGTGTGAATTGCGGATATAGCGATGATACATGCGACTGATTGTATGATTATCATCTCTTCAACAGTTGCTCGATCTGTATAAGAAATAAACGAATTAGAATTTACGCATTGCATACTAGTTATTTGATGAAGAATCACATACTTGAGTCTTGTACATATCTTTTACGTCCTGTAGGTCCAGTCGTAGTTCGTCAGCCTCCTCAACTTTTTCGCCATACAACTGTTGATTGAAACGGAGTTTGTGTTTGTTATTTGTTAAATAACAAATTCACTACAAAATTAAATATTTAAATAGAAGTGAACACCAAGTTCTAACCTGAAGCAATGCATTGTAATTGGTGTCAAGTTCCTGTAGCTTTGGTTGAAGTTCTGAAAGTCTTTCAGCTTCTAATTGGAATTCGTGATTCCTCATGGTGAGTTTGGCAATCTCATCATTCAGACTTTTCCTAATTTTTTCGTTTTTCTGAATTTCTTCTTGAAATTGCACAACCTCAGCTTCTCTCTGTCGTAATTGAGTTTGCAAATGCTCCAGTAGTCCTGTTGATGAATACGAGTCAAAGAAGGAACGCGGAGTGATGATACCTCGATTTCCGAATTGTCCACCATGAGGATCAAATACTTCGTCCAAGTAAGATGTCTCACTTGTAACAGAATTGCAACCAGGGGAATTTTCGCCAGATTTAGTAAAGTTCCCCATGTTTGGATTTGAGACTGTACTAGTTTTATGTTGTTGCTGATTTATATTTCTACCACCTCCACCCGTAGATGATAACTGATCAAGCAAGCTTTGATTTCTTTTACGCTCTTGTTCTAGGGACAATTTTTCAGATTTTAATTCTATTCCTAGGTGTTCGTTATCTTGGTTTAATCTTTCGATTTCCGAAGTTAATTTTTCAATTTGTGTTTCCAGTCTAGATATTTTGACAAGTTTCTCTTGGATTCGCTTTTGCTCATTTTCCTCTCGGAACGTCACATCCCTTTTTAGATTCCGATTTTCAACTTCTTGTTGTTGTAACTTTGTTTCTAAAATTGAAATTGTAGCCTCTTGTGTCGCAATCTGGTCTTTCAGGGCTCCTTCTTTAGCTGATGTACTCTTATATTTTGATTCTAACTCTATCACTTGAGAATTAAGAAAGGTCTCTCGTTTTTCATAGCTTAATTGAGATTGTTTTATCTCCACTTGTAGTTTCTCAATTTCTAACGAAAGAGGCATTGTGGCATCTGCAATTTAATGATAATGTCATACCACAAAAACGAAAGAGCATGTACAAATAATAAAAATAATTATAATTCATTTTACCTGCAATTTCGGTTGAGACATCTGCCAGTTGATTTTGAAGTTCGTGAACTTTTCTGGTTTGAATACCAATTTGATTTTGAAGTTCAATTTCCCTTGTTGACGCCTTTCCTTGGTTGGAGTTAATAGTTGAACGTAAATTTTCCAGCTCTTTCTGGAGGGATTCATTTCGCGAGACAAGATCAGCCTTTTCTCTAGTTACATTATGAACAAAAACATTAAATTAGAAACCAATCCTTATAAATGTACCGGAAATACTATATTTTTTGCAGTCACCCCACTGACTGACTTGATAATTAAATTACTAAACAGCTATTCTAGTGTTTACATGCAAATTACCTTACCTTGTGATCTTGTCCAATTCTGTTGAGTCTCGTTGTGCAGATGAAATTGCGTTTTTTAATTCCAATATTTCACTATTCAAAATACAAAGTCTTATAGTATATTGTTATTAGGAAGAATTAGTGTAATATTAATACATATGTATTACATACATAGAGGCGTCTTCAACTGATGCTTTCATTGTTGAACAATTTTCCTTTGAATCTTCCAATTCAGAATGAATCTGTTCCATTTTCAATTCCAGTGTTCGTTTCTCAGCCGTTAATTTGTGAACTTGGTCACTCAAGTTTTTTTCTGCAGACTCCTTATTCACAAAACTTTTCATGAGTCTATCATTCTCAACATTTTTCCCTGCGAGCTCTCCATTAAGTCCCTTGACGGTATTTTCAATTTCCTTTTCTTTTGCACGAAGTTTCTTAATGACTTGGCTCAGATCGAATTGCTTTTTTGATAACTTTTCTCCTTCCTCTCTTAATTGATCTATATATGAATAAATTTATATATTATAAATCAGTTATATAATAAATCAGTTATAGATTTCCTAATAAATCCTGAATTGTCTACCTACCAATCATTTGATCCTTTTCTGCAATAATATTGGAAATTTCGGTAGTTACTCGATTTGGAATTTCTTCCGAAAGGGCTCTTGCTTCGTCAACAGGCTCGGTTTGTGTTTCTTGGTCTTGGCAATCCAAGGATGTTTGTTGATGAATAGATGAAACAATTGGCACCAAATTTAGCTCTTCAAAATATATAAAAATATTAGCTTTAGTTTCAATTCAACGAAATAAGTTAAAATCGTTATTACCATTTATTGCGAGACGTTCATTATGTGCATGACGAGAATATTCAGAAGAAAGTATTACTTCAATGTCAGAGGATGAAGCTGAAGATGGTCCTTTCCTGTGTTTTGACTTAGTAAATTCCGGGGATGTAGGATCAGAAGACTGAGCAGACGACGGAAGATCCACTCTTTCATACCCAGTTGATCCATCGGAACCGGAATTTTGCGGAGGGCAGTGGTGATGATGTGCATGATTACCTTCGAGCATATCAATATCTCGATCTCGGCGGTGCACATCAGATCCTGTACTAGCTGTTGACCCAGAACCTCCGGAAGATGCCCTTGTCGAGGAAACCACTACGATGCTACTACTTCTACTACTTTCAGGTAAAAATTCTGGACCAGAATGACACTCGAGTTTCGAAGAATGATGAGATAACATTTCAAAATTATTTTCTGGACTACCCCTCCGACTATCTTCTAAATGATCATTATTTAAAGCCATGGGTGACGATGATCGAGGAGAATCTGGCACAGATATAGAACTGGCCGGTGGACTAGATGGTTTAGAATTTTTGTCATCATCCTGTTCATGTTCATAATTATAGTGGTGGCCATCTGAATCGTCACCTTCCTCAATCCGACTTTCAGACGACGGTTCAAGTAACACTGTACCAGATGAAGATTCTAACTGACTGTCTTCGGTTTCATTTTCATCTGGATGATCTGGGAAAACATCTAGTAGGGAAATATTTTGTTGAGGCTCTGCAGAAGTATTGTCTTGATTCGTATCTTTTTTATCACAATCTGTGTCTGTATGAGTACCATCTTGGTTCCCCTCGATTACACTACTGGGCACAATTTTAGGAGAATCTGGAGGTGCAACATCTTCAAACATGGACGCGATCTGTTCATTTCCTGCCTCTGCCCAGCTCCAACTACTGTCGCAAACGGAATTTTCACTATTTAACATAAGTGTATTTTTAACCTGTGTATCATTACTGATGACCACAGGTTCAGGTTGTGATTCATGATGATAACCCCATGACTCATCTGCAGAGGGGGAGTTTAGATCTACTGTTGTTAATAATGTCTCTAGAGCTATATTCGCCTTATGTTGTTCATTGTTGGTAAATTCTTTGCTATCGTCGTTGCAATCTGATTTAGAACTTGGCTGATCATTCGTGATTTCCGAATTATGGCTCGCTGATGATATATTTTGTTCAATTTTTTTGGAATAATTATCATCAGTCTGACTATCGGATAACGTAGCAGGTTTCCGAACAGTTTCTAAAATACCGACTTCTCCAATGTCCTCCGGTTCATCCAAAATTTGAACAGATTCGTGGACATCACTAGTCAAATTAAATATCGTATCACTTAACGAGCGTTGATGATGGTGAAAGATAGGGGTTCCGGAAATTATGTTTGACGAAACTTGTGATGGATGTAGCGATGAAGTTGTGGCATGTGGCATCAATGTTACTGGAATGTCCTTCACGAAACTATCACTGAGCCCATGATTAGTATCATCATTATGTGGTAACTTGTGCTCAAGGGAGTGCGATCGTTTATGTTGAGGAGGTATTCTGTTGTCATCACCCGTACCCGTATTATGCGCATCATCATTGTCCACGTTATTTCCTGAGGATTTATCTGAGACTGCGGATGCTGCTTCTTCAACTGCTCCTGTTTTCTTTTTCCCTCCGACCCCCCAAGACGCAAAAAAGTCGGTTGCAGCTTCTATTTTAAAAAAATTTAAAGTAATTACACAAGTAATGACCAAGCCATAACCATTACAAATTATTTGGAGATGTGAGCATTCTACCAGTGACTGCTGCAACTTTTTCAGAAGTGGTTGAAGATGACAAGGATCCATCCCCTTCAGTCTCACTAATCTCTAGAGCCTTGTCAATGGTCTTCTGCGCTTCCTTCAACGCATTTTTTGCCAAGGACGCGATGCTCGTTGACTGAAACCAGCTCATCTTTGGCGTCACCCGATCCTGCTCCCGATGTTTAGAAAACATATAATCACCGGTTGGTGAACGAAGGGAAATAGCTTCATCGACGATAATCCAACGTGGCTAGTTCTTAATTTCATACATCATACAACAATTAATTTTAGGTCATTCAATTTCAATTTTCATTCGTTTGTTCGTCATCCAGTTGTTATTGGCCTGCTGAAAGTAATAAATCCAGCAATATTTTAATACATTTTTAATTCACAAATTAGTCAATGTCAAAATCAGTACATTGTACTTTTGTTAAATCAATGGATCAGATGTTCAGGGATGATTCGGATGACGTGTGACGTGGAAGTAATTTATGTTCAATAAATTTGCAGCGCAAACAAATCACTTTCGTCTGTAATCTGCAAATTACAAGTTCATAAGTGCAATTCAGTGCCAACCGTCAGAAATTCACCAAAAATTAATCACCCACAGAACAGATCATATTTTCCCAAAAATGATTATATTTTTCACTTTCTTTGAAAATTGGAATGAATGAATGATGTGTCAGTCAATTCATCCATGTGTAAACATTAAACTTTTGAAATTGACCGGCCAAAGTCCCAGTACACCCTACTGAAGTCTCAAATTGGCGTACGCTTACTCAAAGTTGGCGTACAACATTGAGGGAGAAGCTGTCAAGTATTTTTGTTAGATAATTCAAAGCAAACCATATTTATGCATTTTCACTTTTGCTAACTGCTCAACTGTTGCGAATCAAAGCAATATTAACTGATACCAGCATCCGTGATCAGTTCCATTAAACATGTAAGTATGAACTTTGCAAGTCCTCTTGGAACTCAAGTTTGAACTTCGTGTAAAAAAAAGTTTTTGTCACTCTAGTTCTTGTTCTTTTTTCGTGATAGTTCTCCACCAATTGAGGCCAATGTTATACAAGTGCCCCCATGGGTTTGGCATGGAGCATTTCTTGCTGATGATTGTAGTGTATGAGAGTCGATTTGCATTAAAAAGAAAGGACTCTACTTCGTAGAGGATGAGATAGATTAGGATAGTTTCCAGAGACATGGATATGGATAATACAATAGTTTCTAACTAGGTATGGTGGGATAGGATCCGTTCGGACAGGTATAATGGCACGATACACCTTAAAGCAGGTGCAAACCCCGGCTCGCATCTTGATAGCCAGTATCGTATTCGGATAAGGTTTTCGGCATCGGTTATCGCCAAACGAACATGCATCCAATACACTGATCACATTATTGTCAAAAACTTTTATCTCAAAAAATAGTTCGAATATCTGTAGAGACTGAGCTCTTTAACCACTGAGATATGGAGCCAGGACTAATTTGAGAAATTGAACGAACAATTGATTTGGGAACACAGGGTTGTGTGGATGGAACATTCCAATTTGCATGACTCGAGTTTCTTTGTGTCAGCGTGTCAACTAACAGACTGCAGGATGCCAACTTGGTTAATAAATTACTGGAAAGGTTCTTGTCCAATTTTTACCCTCATATTCAATGGTCAGCCCATGTAGCTCAATTGGTTAGAGTATGGTACTTATAGACAGTATGAGACATGCCAGGGTTGAGAGTTCGAGCCTCTCCTTGGGCAAATTTTTTTGCCTGTTTAAAAATCAATTTCAACGCAATCGCTTGATATTTTTGTAAAATTGTATGACTATTTTGAGGGTAAATTTCAGATTTATGTACTCAGTAAATGAGAACAACCATAAATAGACAAATAATGAGCAAAATACCATTTATTTCCATTTTTCGTGATTTTTCACTTTACCCTCAATAGCGAACCGAATGAACACGAGATTTCGAGTTTTTAGTGCAGTGCAGTGGTTTAGTATTACTAACTAACTTTTAAAAAGTTAGTTCATAGTTTGTAGTTGAACTGCGATCAATTAAATTTGTCAAATAATGTCACTTTACGATGACATTGATACGGTCGCGGATAAAAAACCGGACAATTCTAACGTTGCTGGGTGGGCTTCTGGAATGAAGTTTATGCAGACCCATGTTCAACTCAAAAAGAAATTACCACAAGTATGTAAATATATTTTTATTACCATTTAACTCAATAATAAATAACAAGAAATCTTATACTTATTACACAACTTTTAATTTTGCAGCCGAAACGCGAAGTTCGTCGCCAACATCTTGCACCAGTCGTAGCCTTCAAGGGAAAGTCTAATAATAATGGCAATTCAGAGAGTTCATCATCGTCCAGTACTACAACGGGTCCATCCTTTATTCTACCGTACTCAATTTCTGTGTCGAAAAAACCTCGAGGTGGTGGGGGTGCCTCTGCAAGGTCATTTTCCTTCATTGCCATTGATCCAGAGTGGCAATTTGACAATGAATATGATCCGTATTTTCCAAATGAGTATGAAAAAGCACTCCGGGACCTAAGAGAGAGGAGGGATAAAGAGGCTGAAGAGGAGGAGGCCAAGAGACAGACCGAATTTCCGGATGGTGACGAAAATAATGATATGGAAATGGAACCAGAGAAGGAAAAAGCTGGAGGAGTTGCAATTGCGCCACCAGCTTCGTTAAATATTGATTACGAAGATGATCAACCCTTCTCCAGTGTGGACATGGGGAAATCATCCTCCTCCCCCTATGGAAGACTCATGTCAGGTGTTGGAGGGAATAGGGGTGGTTTAGGGTTCGGTGGACTGGGTGCTAGTCCTAGTCCAGGAGGAGGATCTGGAGCTACAGCGGCAGCTAAAATTATGGCGAAATATGGTTACAAAGAAGGTACTGGATTAGGCAGATTGGGTCAAGGGATGTCAACAGCATTGCAGGTTCAGAAAACCAGTCATAGAATTGGAAGAATTATTCACGAGAAAGATGTTGCGCCGAAGGAAGAAGTTGTTAATCTTGCAGCATCCTACATGGATGACGACGAGTTTGAAATGGAACCACCACCAGCAGAAGATGACAAACCAGAGATTACTTTGCAATCGAAATCAGAGCAAGAACAGTATTCTGAAGATCAATTAAAAAGTCCATCTAAAGTTCTTTTACTTCAGGTATGAAATTAGATTATATCTAATTAATTATATATACTTTATTTTATGTGGATGTTACTTTTACAGAACATGGTCGGGCCGGGAGAAGTGGATGATGACTTGGAGCCTGAAATTAAAGAAGAGTGTCAAAAATACGGAGAAGTTGTTGCAGTCATCGTGTTCCAAATGCCAGATGTTGACAGTGAGGACTCGATTAGAATATTTGTTGAATTTGTTAAAGTAACGTCTGCCGTGAAAGGTACATATATATAATTTCTATTCCTATTAAACTCAAATTCCCAAATTTATTCACTGTTTCTTTATTTGCAGCTTTCATGGATCTCAATGGAAGATTTTTCGGAGGCCGGCAATTAAAAGCAGCATTTTATGATCCTGAAAAGTTTAATAATCTTGAACTTACTTGCTGAGAATAATTATGACTACGATTTTACTATTTTTCTTGTTATCGCTTTATTCCAAGAAAAATACTCAGTTTTTTATTATATTTCAAATTGAAAGTGGTATTTTAATTATTATCCCATGAGAGGGGACATTGGTGGCGTCAATCGTGGATCATTTTTTGCATGGGAGTAGATTACAAACTCTTCTCCAGCTGCGCTATGGGCACTTAAATGACAATGTACCATCCAAACGCCTGTATACATTTTAGTTATTAAGTTAGGATCCATTTCTGCATAATATATGTTTGAGCTAACCAGGATTATCAGTCAAGAAACGAATTGCCGTCCACCCACATTCTTCCCCTGGTTTTAGCTTATTAACATCTCCATCTCCTTGTGGCTCTGGATAAGCCGTAACAACGTCTCGAAAAACAATTGGTGAACCCGACTCAATCTATTGGATGTAACAGTATTATATTGAGCAGCAGACTTGACTTATTAATTTTTTTTTTAAATAACTACTTTTTTGTCGATTTTGTCGCCATCCTTGTCTTCGTTATATTTTCCCTTTCCATGACCAACTACATAAAATGTGTGACCATGCAAGTGAAAGGCATGTTGGGTACATACACCCTCATCCGAAGCTGTATTTTGAAAAACAATTTGTATTGATTGATTTGTCATCATCTCGAAGATAAATGGCTCTTTTGTAATATTGATGCCACTATTTCGGACTTGGATGAGATATGGAACTTTTCCAGTTTTAAAAGATTTTCCATTCACTTGGTAAGTAAATGGTTCTTTACTGGTACTATTCTTATCTGCGACCGATTTGGATGCATCCCTTTTCGCTTTTAGAGTGTCTTCATCCTAAATTATTAAAATGATACAGATAATCTTAGAAATCTCAATTTGCCTCAACATGTCAAACAGTGTTTGCTTCTGTAATGCAAATTCTCAACTTGCCTCTTTTGCAGACTTATTACTGTCCTCGTCTTCTTCGTCATCATCACTTTTCACCGTCTTTTTCTTTCTAGTCATCGTGATCACAATTTCTCTATCAACTGAACGTGGTACTGGATAAATGTCGGGTTGGCTTATCCCTAGATTCGGAGCCAACTTGGAGCCCTCCCACCTTACCAACTTTTCTTCCGTACTTTTTCCAGTGTAAACTTTCTTTCTTTTATTCATCTCTACTTGTGCACCTTCATATTGAAGAATTGCTTTCCCATTATTGGGGCCTGGACCTGTGATCGTATCATACATACATAGTAAGTCAGTAATGCACGTATGTACAGCAAGGTGTATAAGTTTTTTTTATTAACCTGGAATCATTTCACTAGAGATGAAATATGTGCCAACTTCCTGGTCCATTTTTACGAGGACGCTGTATCTTTGGCCAGAATTGACTTCGAGTCTATCTACTTCTAAAGGTTCAATAATTGTCCCGTCAACCTGCGCGACACAAATTGAAGTTTATTTCAGATGATTATGTATATCTCAAAATGTCAGCATGCATTTGTGAAAACCTCCATAATTGTCATTTTATGACTTTCAATTGAAAAAGTCAGGATCGAATCTACTCCAGCTCCAATTATGCGAAATCGATAGATCCTTCCTTGCTGAACCGAAATAATCTCATATCCCTCTGTCAAACCATTTCGTTTTTCCCAATTTCCATAAGATCTTCCATTGATCAAGATACTGGCTGGTTCCGAAGGAAATCCTTTGAAATATTTAATCTGTTCCGTATTCTGTGGTCCTTCGAGCTAAATAAACACATACAATTAATTGAATTAATTGTTTAATCGATGGACGCATAGTTTTGGGCACAGCACCGTGAGCAATTTTGAGACTGGTGTATGCCAACATTGACTCAACATAAGAATATGATCCCAGAAATGAAAATATGCTGGTTGGTTTGCCAATAATTCTGGTCCATCTTCTATTATGATTGGACCAAATCCTATTAAATAAATATATGTACTATAAATAATTTAAATTGCGACAAAAAATCTACAGTATCAATATTGTTTTACCCCAAATTTGATCTGCCACTGATGATTGCAAGTGATACATAAAAGTTCCAGTTTGATATCCAATATTAATTACGTATCTGTAAACGCCTCCTGGAGGGATTGGTTCTTGTGTAACGTAAGGAACACCATCGGAAGAAGATGATTCTCCGTAACTTCGCAATCCGTGGAAGTGCAGAGATATCCCGTGGTCCAATTTATTGACGACATCGATTATAAGCGTGTCAAACCATTGAACTCGGATCGGTGGACCAGGAAATCTTTGATTGATAAGTATCCCTGAAACAAAACAGGGGAAGTCGTTTGACATCATCATACATTTGCGGGTTACAAAAATCGTACCTTTTTGAACATAATTATCAGGAGCACAGTCTCCATATTCGAAAATTAGTTGTTGAATTATTGGTGGCTTCTGTTGTCCAGGAATGGGGCGACCATCCATCAACATGGTTGAATCACCATTATTCATGTATTGCGAGGTGACACAACTCAGCAAATAAGTTATTGTAATTACGAAGTAAGTTGATAAATATTCAATCATTGCAGTTAAAATCCCTATTTCGGAATAAGTGATGTACTCAAAAAATAAATGACTCGTTCCATGCAATATTACTATATTATACTGTTTGAGTACAAGCATTTTGATCCGACTAAGGTTGAACAGAACAATGGAGAATTTATTCATATAAGAATTACACATTTATTTCCAAAAGTCAAATACAGTAAAGTATAATTACGTATTATTTATTACATAATGGTGTACACAACAAACCATTATTCAAGGCAAGTTTATATATTTCATTGGACAGATTTACCGTTACCCGATTTACCTTACCTTACTAACAACTACTTTAAAGCATTTTTATTATAAGAACAGATCTGGACTTGATAAATTTTCCGAAAATTTATAATGTACTTCCCCGTGTAAAAGATTATCTAAAATTGACTCTACAAACCACATTCCATTGTATGTTTAACTTTATCTGGAAAAATACATATGTTCATACCCTCTTTAAACCAACTTTAAAATAGAGTCAGTCGTCGTGGAGACCTGGAAGTAAAATTGATTAAACTTTTCCAGGTGGAAGGAAATGAGCAATGAGCAAAAAATGAAATAACAGACAAAGCCCGACATTTTATTAGTGTGATTATATCTATATTAAATCTGCTACACGTCATATATTAATACTTTTATACAATCTGCACAACTCCGTTGGATACAAAATGGATACTAATGATGGTAAACTATCATCTCCAAAGGATGACGAAATCCTGGTTACGAGGAAAAGGTCCAAGCTGAAACCGCATGCCCCCATTCCACGACTCCCAAGAGATGTCGAGGAGAAATTCTCAAGTGGCTTTGAAGGGATAGAGTACCCACCCATTCTCCAGATCAACTCTTGGATGAGATCTGCCCCCTTCAAGGTATGCAATAGTTAAAATTAAACTCAACATTTAAATTTGCATCAACATTTAGCTTGTTTGTCAACATCTTTCAGGAAGAGTACACAGATCTAAGTCCCAGTGAAAATATTGGAAATCATTATTCACCTCCAGAGGCTCGTTTCAAGCTCAAAGAATTGACTGCGCCTCTCAAAAAGAATAAAAAGATGAAAATCTTAATTGATCTCAAAGATCTTAAAGCTCCTCCTCCAACGTTGGAACCAAAATATCTTAAAAATGAACCAAACAGTCATTCCATCATGCCACTTGTTGTATGCGTTAATTTATTTTGTTTATTAATCTCTAATTCGATAGATAGAGACGGAATTGTATTTTAAATTGTACTCTTCTTCTAAGGATCTGCTGACTGGAGCCTACAAAAAGAATGATTTCAAAATCAACCAACAAACAATTTCAAAAAGATCCTCATTCAGAGTGAATCCATCTGATTTTGGAAAAGGTGGTCCCGGAAATACAAAATTATATGGATGTCTGGACAAGTCAAACGGATCATCCGGAAAGCCACAAGAGAACAACATTGAGGAAGAAGCTTTAATGAATGTGCCAATGGAACGGTTGTTTGACCTAATATCCAAAAGGTTGTTGAATTATAAACCTATAACAAATTGGTTAATAATATGATTATATAGATTTTTTTATTATTGCATAGAACTGCGTATATTGAACCTCTATGGCCAGGTACATTTATAGAATTGGTAATGTGTAATTTATATTTAATAATGTTTATAATTTCTGTTTGGATAGAGCAACAACTTTACTTGATGAAAATTGTGGAAGATTTATGCCATACCCCGGACCCTTCAGACATTGATGTGACTAGATACAAGTATTATATCCAGGTAAACGATTTAATGATACACGTTAACAAAGGTGGTGTTACACGAACCTATGTATTTCAGAATATTTCTGATGACGATGTCGCAGATTGGCCTCCAAACACGTCTGAAAAAATTAGAAAACTCTTACCAAAGCATGCTACTGAGAGACGAGGGTAAGTCAGAATTAGAATGATACACATCATTTTATTTTTTCATAATCTCATTCGAATAGTTTGAACATTGGAGTAAATGATATTTTACAATTACTCGTAGGTTAAAAATGTTGGTCGAAAGGTTGGAGGATCGTGCCAAAACATGGTTCAAGTGGGCATTGAAAAAGGCGATTGTAGATTACATTTTGATGGACCCAGCTGAAAGGGTTCGAATTAAAGTTTTTCAAACAGAGGCTTCTTATCAACCCCGACTGGTGCGAGGTCCTATTCCATGGCATAATAATTATGTGACGTGTCGGGAGGTGATGAGAAACACGTTGTTTCTTTGTCACCCAATATTGGTTCGTCTTAGGAGACTCTGGGATGACAAGTAAGTATTTTTTACATGAAATTAAATTAATAATGGTTGACGAAAGAAATAATACATTATTCTTTATTTCTCATTTCAGGTATAGGGACCAGCCATTCCTTAATATTCAGGAATTCTTGCAACCTCTTCCACTGCCACCCATGGAGTTAGCAAAGCATTTGAAACACTTAATTGCTAATGGCCGCACCTTGCTTACTCAAGAGTAGGCCCGCACAGAAATCCATAATTATATAAATAATTGCAATTCTGAAACAATTCAATAACTCTAGGTGGACTCGTGACGTTGCGAACATTTTTGTTGAGATGCAAGAAACATGGTCCCATCTTGTACCACAGCGTAAATCCTCGTCTTTAGCTGGATTAGTTAAATTGTTCGGAAGTGTCGCAGCATTGATGTCAATACAAATGCGAGATATGGTTATGTCCACGCTGGAAAATGTCAATGATATTTTTGAGACATACGCGGTGAGTAATAATTAATTTTTTTATTAATTCACAAATTGAAATTTCTAATTTAACTTGGAATATGTCCTTATTTACAGAAAGGAAATATATATGAAGGCGAATACGACGAACGACTTTTCAATACACAACCCATACTCACTGTAAATTTACTTGCCACCCATGATCATCCATTTGTTGCTTTTAAACCTCAGGTGGATGAAGTTACATGGAAGGAACCAAGCTTGAGGGACAGAATGGATTGCATTAATACGGTCACTCAGCTTCTGGCACAAATCATTGCCGGTGGAAAACTTATTCCGAGGGTTGAAAAAATGTTATTTCCAGGTAATTTCATAAAATTATTCTATGTATTTAAAAAATCAATTTAAGAAATTATTTTATTATTTCAGAACTTTATCCTCACGATATTAATCTATTGCCAGTTGTACTCCATGAAACGGGTGTTAAGCAAATATTTAGTCGAATTTCCAACATAATCCGCGTCAATTTATCCGGCCCTAAGCATTATATCCATTTTTACGACAGCTACTTTTGGCTTGTTGATGGAACTGCGGACACTCAACTTCAAGCTTTCCTTGATCGGGAACCCAATTTTAAAGTAATAAGACCTTAATTTAAGGTTTGACACGTTCATTTTAAACAAATATTCTAATCACACAACTTTGTTTTATACAGTACATGTCTCAAAAAATTGAAGAATATTCAAGAATGAAAACAAAAATATACGGATTCCGCAAACTGGTTCCTTTGAATTTTCTAGCATTAGATTGCAGTGGCTTTAACCAACATTTAATTGACAAGACTAACTCTTTGATTGACCGAATTGTTCTTGGAGAAGTTGAGAAAAATGATCGAATTTTGACAGCGTAAGCTAATTTCCATAACGTGGAATTTTGAGTTGAATTACAAGGTTAACAGTATTTTTGAAATTTGCAGAACATTGAATACTTTTGAAGAAATGTCCAGTCGATCCAGTGAACCAATTGACTCTACGGCAGATCTTGTAGCTCTCACAAACTATTTAAATACTTGCATGTCTGAAACTTTTTTCAAAATGAAGCAAAACATTGCGGAAGCAATGCAACGAGTCTTGTTTCTATTGGATTATTACGTATATAGTGGTTAGTAGTACTTATTTCTTCAGTACTGTACGTGATTTTAATGTGTCTACTCAATTAGAGGATCAACTTAAAATTCACAGCAAGATTTTTTACTGGCCGGAAGCTATGGACAAGATTTTTAACAAGAATTCCGCACGACTTCAACTCATGAGAGATCAAGCTGAGGAGAAATTAATTAAAGATCGTGATGAGTTCGAGGCACGCCTGCTCAAGATATTGGCAACTTTAGAAACCTACAAAACTAAGGATTCTCCATACCTTAGTCTAGAAGAGATGCGAGTAAACGCTGAAAATCTCAACATTCTAAATGATGAACTTCAATTATGCATAACGAGATCAGATGTAATTCATAATATTAAATTTCTCATAATTTCTCAATTCTTTTATAATTAGATCTTTTCCTAGAAATTAAACGAAGAAGAGCGGTTGCTGGATCAAGAGCAGACAACTTTTACAGGGCTCCAGAATTGCTTGCAATTAATCGATCCATACTTTAAATTGTGGACAACTGCATATGATTTCCATCAAAAGTACAAGAAATGGTTTGAGGGTAAACTGAGTGATATTACAATGCAGATATATCATTGAAATTTTTATTATTGTTATTTTTATTATTCACAGGCCCATTCATGGGATTGGATGCAAACGAAATTAATGAAGATGTGGAAGCTATGTGGAAAACAATGTATAAACTGCAAAAATCGTTCCAAGATCAACCAGGACCAAGAAAGGTTGCAGAAAACGTTAGAAATAAAATAGAACGGTTTAAACTCTACATGCCACTTTTACTCACTAGTAACAAAAATATTTTATGTCAATATTATACATACTTATTTCATTAATATTTTACTCACTACTTTGTTACTTACTAGTCTGCAATCCTGGGATACGTGATCGTCATTGGGAAATGGTATATGATTCGTTCGCATTCGCACCAAATCCTGCTAAAATTCCATATGCATTTGCAATCCATAAATTTACAGATGAGTGAAATTTGTGGCGTTGTCCTCCAACCAACAGAAGAAACCACCCTATCCGACATGATTGAGACAGGGATTGCAAAAATGGTTAATCAATTGGACGAGATTTCATCTGCTGGTACAAAACTGTTTAACATTTGTGGATATAATAGTTTAATCATGACATTTCATTGAAAAAATTTACAGCAACAAAGGAATTCCAACTGGAAAAGAACTTGCAAAAAATGCAAAGTGAATGGCAAGATATCCAATTTGATGTTATTGCGTATAGACAAACCGGAGTCAACATTTTATCTTCGCTGGATGATATTCAAACACTCATGGATGATCACATTTTAAAAGGTATAAAATGCCTTTTAATAATAATAATAATAATTCATGTTTATTTGTTAATACTTGAATGTTCTAACCTTTGTATTTTGATTTGTGTCCAGCTCAAACAATGCGTGGTTCCCCTTTCATAAAACCGTTAGAACAAGAAATGAAACACTGGGAAGAAAAACTTATTGCTATGCAGGACATTTTGGATGCTTGGATTAAAGTTCAATCTACTTGGATGTATCTCGAACCAATTTTTTCATCTCCTGACATAATCAAGCAAATGCCTAGTGAAGCTAAGAAGTTTGCCGTAGTGGACAAATGTTGGCGAGAAATTATGCGAAATACTACAGGTAACATATGAGAATAGGTATGTTTTTTTAACTCTAAAGTTTATTTGTTTATAACAATAGAAAATCCCAACGTACTGTATGCCACGGAATTTCCAAACATGCTAACACAACTCAATGAAGCTAATAATCTCCTTGAAGAAATTCAAAAGGGTCTCAACGATTATTTGGAAAAGAAGCGTCTCTTTTTCCCTCGGTTCTTTTTCCTTAGTAATGACGAGTTACTTGAAATTCTTAGCGAGACAAAAGATCCACTTCGTGTACAACCCCATCTAAAGAAATGCTTTGAAGGCATTCACCGTTTGGAATTCACCCAAGATCTCATCATTACAGCAATGATATCAGCAGAAAAAGAGATGGTTAATTTTGTTGGAGTTGTCAAGCCTTTGGATGCAAGAGGGATGGTTGAGAAATGGCTCGTTCAAGTAATTAAACACTTTTTTTAGTTAATGAATGCATTAGATACAATAAATGGGACATTTTTTCAATTGTAGGTTGAGCATCAAATGATAAATTCCCTAAAGGACGTAATCGCCAGAAGCGTGATTGCTTATGCACATGGAAATCGCAAAGATTGGGTGTTACAATGGCCAGGTCAAGTACATAAAGATATATTTGTCCTTAATTTTATTAAATATTCTGAATTTTCTTTTTTGTATCATAAATTGACTATAATTTGGAATTTTATATCATTCCAGGTCAAGTAGTCATTTGTGGGGATTCCATTTTTTGGACAGCAGATGTGTCGGATTCCATACAAAATGGAAATCTGAAAGAATATCTCACTCTTAGCAATCGACAAATTGACGAAGTTGTTGGTCTTGTTCGTGGAAAACTAGATCCAGGAAATCGAACCACGCTTGGAGGTAATTTCCTGAACAAAACACATGTATTTGTCTCCCACTAGTCATCTTATTTCACCACGTGAATATCAATTTTGCACTCTATTTGTCCCATGTACCTTTCAGCTCTCATTGTCATTGCTGTCCATGCTCGAGATGTTGTTGAGAGTTTGTGTCACATGGACATTTCTAGTATTCAAGACTTTAATTGGATTAGCCAGCTTCGATATTATTTGGAGGGTGATTACTATTTAATATTTGCATCGTATTTCTGAGTAATTAAATCTTTGTCATCTTTGTATAGGGGGACTTGTTCGCGTGAGAATGATTACTACTGACATACGTTATGGTTACGAATACTTGGGAAACAGTTCTAGGCTCGTGATTACACCCCTAACTGACCGTTGTTACAGGTTAGTGTTACTGCACTCATTCTGAGTGTTAGGTTTAAAGTTAAAGGTAGAAGCATGCACATGGACGCGTTTATGCATTCGATTCGGTTTTGTTACTCGTTCTCCATTAAATATACAATCCTGTGCCTTTATAAACCTTTTTCAGAACATTAATGAGCGCTTTGAAACTTCACCTGGGTGGAGCTCCGGAAGGACCGGCAGGTAACCGTTTACTCCCAACCTTAGCAAATAGCATAAAACATGAAACTTTAAAATTTACAATTATTTGTTAGGAACTGGAAAGACTGAAACAAGCAAGGATCTTGCAAAAGCTGTTGCAAAGCAGTGTGTAGTATTCAATTGCTCTGATGGATTGGACTATAAAGCTATGGGAAAGTTTTTTAAAGGCTTGGCACAAGCCGGTATGGTCAAATAAAGCACTATTTAACAAAGGGATTTTTTAATGATTTATTAACTTTATAACAGGGGCATGGGCCTGTTTCGACGAGTTTAATCGAATCGAATTGGAAGTATTGAGTGTCGTAGGTAAGTCCCCAGCTTCGTCCATCAAAGAGGTGTACATCAACTAATTTTGTACTAATTTTTAGCGCAACAAATTATGACTATTCAACACGCAATTGCTGCAAGAGTTAAAACGTTCATTTTTGAAGATACCGAATTACGACTGAATCCAACATGTGCTGTAAGCTATGATTATTACTATGAGTTATTGTTCATTAATTATTTTACTATTATTACTTAATACTTTTTCATTATAGGTAATCATCACCATGAACGTGAGTTATTTTTCATTTTTAAACTTTCACCAGCAATATAAAAATGCACTTCAATATTTATAACAGCCAGGTTATGCTGGAAGAAGTGAACTTCCAGACAATTTGAAAGTACTGTTCAGAACTGTGGCCATGATGGTTCCAGACTACGCCATGATTGGAGAAATATCGTTGTATTCTATGGGGTTTGTCGATGCTCGAAGGTAATTCGTCTAATTTAATTTTGGTGTACTGCAATTGTTAGTATTTGTATTTTAGCTTATCCGGTAAAATTGTCGACACGTACAAATTGTGCTCTGAACAATTGTCCTCTCAACATCATTATGATTACGGAATGCGTGCTGTGAAATCCGTTTTAACAGCTGCTGGCAACCTTAAGCTGAAATATCCACAAGGTAAGTCAAGGTATTTTTTATCTGGGTCTTAAATTAACTTGTTGACCTTTTTTGAAAAAAATATTTCTCATTAGAAAATGAATCACGTTTGATTCTCAAAGCCATCAATGATGTCAACCTTCCAAAGTTTCTGGCACAAGATATCCCATTGTTTGAAGGAATTATTTCAGATTTGTTTCCTGGAGTAAAGCTTTTAAAGCCAGATTTGGACCCTCTTATTGAAGCATTGAAGGTTGTGTGTCAATTACGAAATCTTCAACCCACTGATTTCTTCATTGAGAAAACGCTTCAAGTCTATGAAATGATTTTGGTTCGACACGGTCTTATGATAGTGGGCGAAGCGTTGGGCGGCAAGACATGTTCCTATCAGGTATCAAATAGGATTAATATTTCAGTCGAATTCGTGCATTGCAGTTTATGTGATTATGTTATATAATTTATGTATTATAATGTTAAAATGTTAAAATGCAGTGTCTGGCTGCAGCGTTGACCGATATCAAAAACAACAAAACTCCTGGTTTCATCGAGAAACGCGTTCAATACAAAATTGTCAATCCCAAAGCAATTACAATGGGACAATTGTATGGATGCTTTGATCCCGTGTCTCATGAATGGTCTGATGGCGTCGTGGCAAATACATTCAGAGAAATGGCGTCATCTACAAATGACGATAGGAAATGGCTCCTTTTTGATGGGCCTGTGGACGCTGGTTAGTTGATATGCACTAACTCAACAAAGAAATTGTCTAATGTTTTTTTCCATTTTTCGCAGTTTGGATTGAAAACATGAACACTGTAATAACAATATTTTGCCCATTCTGTTGTGTTAGTAAGATTAAATAAGTCACATATTTTATAGGTCCTGGACGACAACAAAAAATTGTGTTTGATGTCTGGAGAAATTATTCAAATGACTCCAGTGATGAACATGATGTTTGAACCAGCGGATCTGGAACAAGCATCTCCAGCCACAGTGTCTCGATGCGGCATGATCTACTTGGAACCTAAACAACTTGGTTGGAGGCCTTTGAAAGATTCATACGTTAACCAACTCCCCTCAGGAATTAACGAAGAACAAAAGGAAATCTTGGAGGAATTATTTGAATGGTTGATTCCGGCATGTTTCACATTCATTCGCCACGAGTGCAAATCATTTATTCCAACCTCAGAGCTGCACCAGTTTCAGGTCTTCCAGGCTTATCTCAGGAAAAATAGTGTTAGTCATTTTTTCATAGTTAAATTTTTATAATTCTAGAGTTTTGCTCGATTACACAAGTCATTCATGCGAGGAGATTCAAAAAATGAGGACAAAGGAGCACAAAGTTCAGTTTGGATTCAATACAGTTTCATTTTTTGTATTGTGTGGAGTCTTGGAGCTACATTACTTCAAGAAAGCAGGGAGAAATTTGATGCATTTTATCGAGCCCTATTGATTGGGAACAACAAAGAATTCCCTAAACCCAAATCTTTCAAACTCACAAAGAATCAAATATTTCCAGAGAAAGGGTCAGTCTTTGATTACATTTGTGACAAGAGGAATAATCAGTGGGTATTTTGGATGGATACTGTTGACCGAGACTCGTTGAAAATTCATGCAACTGCTAAGGTACACGATACTTAATACTTGGACATTTACCCGTACAAGTTTATATAAGAGTTGAATTATATATTCAGGTGAATGAATTGATAATCCCCACGGATGAGACGGCTAGGCAAATGTTTTTCTTGAAGACATATCTCAGTAGTGAGATCCCAGTCTTGTTTGTTGGGCCTACTGGAACTGGGAAGAGTGCCATCACTCTCAATTATTTGATGTCGTTGCCCAAAGAAAAATTTGTTCCAAACGTAATAAACTTCTCAGCCAGAACATCTGCCAATCAAACTCAGGATATCATAATGAGTAAGCTTGACCGACGGAAGAAGGGAGTTTTTGGTCCAAGTATAGGGAAAAAATGTGTTGTATTTGTGGATGACTTAAGCATGCCACAGAAAGAGATTTATGGAGCACAACCTCCCATTGAGCTTATTCGACAATGGATTGATCACGGAAATTGGTATGACAAAAAGGACACCACAACCATTTCGCTGATTGATATGGTACTTATTTAATTATCATTTATTTTCTGTAGGAATTTTATATGGAGGCAAATGGTATAAATTATTATTTGCTTGCAGTTATTTGTTGGCGCTATGGGACCACCCGGAGGTGGTAGGAACGACATTACGGCTCGTTTGGTGCGGCACATGAGTATTCTGGCAATTGATGCTTTTGATGATCAGACTTTAAAGAAAATTTTCACCTCAATTGTCGATTGGCATTTTGCAAAGGATTATGAAAGTGACGTTCTACGTTGGGCCAGACCTATGGTTAATGCAACAATGCTAGTCTACAAATCAGCCATATCCCTCTTCTTACCAACACCTGCAAAATCTCATTACGTTTTCAATCTGCGAGATTTCTCCCGAGTTATTAAAGGTTTACTTCTTATTCCTCCATCTCATCTAACGGAACCCACCAAATTGATGAGACTCTGGGTTCACGAAGTTTATCGTGTATTCTATGATCGTCTTGTGGATGAAAAGGATCGTCTCACATTTTTTAAATTAATCTCAAGCACTGTAGAAGAAAATTTTAAGCAGGATATGCAAAAATTGCTCGGGCATTTGGCTCCAGAAGACAAAAAGTTAGAAGATGTGAACATTCGAAGCTTGATTTTTGGTGATTACATGGATCCAAAGGCTGACAACAAGATTTATGACGAAGTTGTGGATTTACATGAGCTCAGTGAAATTATGGAGGGTTATCTCAAGGAATACAATTCAGTCTCGAAAACACACATGTCGCTTGTGCTTTTCCAGTTTGCAATAGAACATATTTCTCGAATTGCTCGTGTGCTCAAACAGGACAATGGTCATGCGTTGTTGATCGGAATAGGAGGCAGTGGGAGACAGAGTTTGACCAAAATGGCTGCTTTTATGGCTGGCTATGACTTAATTCAGATTGAAATCAGTAGAACGTACGGCACCCACGAGTGGAGGGAAGATCTCAAGAAAGTTCTCAAGCATGCCGGAAATGAAGGAAAGCAGACAGTTTTTCTCTTTGCTGACAATCAGATCAAGGACGAAAGTTTTGTTGAAGATATCAACATGATTTTGAACACTGGAGATGTTCCAAATTTATTTCAAGCTGATGAGAAGGGAGAAATTCTAGAAAAGATGCAAAGTGCTGCGAAAGAATATGGAAAGAAAATTGAAACATCACCCCTTTCGTTATACAATTTCTTTATTGAAAGAGTCCGTTCCAATCTCCATGTTGTGTTAGCGATGTCTCCCGTTGGTGATGCATTTCGAGTGCGACTTAGAATGTTTCCATCTCTTATAAATTGCTGTACTATTGACTGGCAAGTTTTCAATAGTTGTGTGGGAAGAACGGCATTATTTTAGTGTAATTATCAATTTTCTGTATATTATAGGTTCACAGAATGGCCAGAGGACGCGCTGGAGAAAGTTGCTCAGAAGTTTTTGTCAAGTTTGGATACGGATGAACCCATCCGAGAAGCTTGTGTTTTGATGTGTCAATATTTCCATGAATCTGTTCGAAAATTGTCAATCGAGTAAGATCGAGGCGTAATTGGTAATATCGTGTTTGGGTAATGTATAATTTCTAAATAATTGTTTACTTAAGGTTTTATGAGCAACTTGGGCGGAAGAATTACGTGACGCCGACTTCTTACCTGGAATTGATTTTGACATTTAAATCCTTATTGAGCAAGAAACGAGAAGAGATTGAAGAACAGCGTCATCGATATCTCAATGGTTTAGATAAACTACAATTTGCGTCTTCCCAGGTTTCAGTCATGCAAGATGAACTTACAGCTTTGCAGCCAAAACTTATCGAAACCTCTGCCGCTACAGAGAAATTGATGATAAAAATTGAAAGAGATACAGTGGATGTAGAAGCAACTAAAGAAGTTGTTGCGGCTGATGAAGCATTAGCAAACGAAGCGGCCGCAGCTGCACAGGCCATCAAGGATGACTGCGAAAACGACCTAGCGGAAGCAATTCCAGCCTTGGAAGCAGCTTTGCAAGCATTGGATACACTTAAACCAGCAGATATTACCGTTGTGAAGTCCATGAAGAATCCTCCAGCTGCAGTAAAAATGGTTCTGGAGGCAATTTGTGTTATGAGAGGAATAAAACCGGAGAAAAAAATGGATGCTAATGGACGGCCTTTTGAAGACTATTGGGCAGCATCTCTAAAAATGTTGGGAGATATGAAATTCCTCGATGGCTTGAAAGAATACGACAAAGATAATATTCCTGGACCTGTGATAAAAAGAGTCAGAGAAAAATTTATCAAAAACCCTGAATTTGATCCTGCCATCATCAAAAATGTTTCAACGGCTTGCGAGGGTCTGTGCAAATGGGTGAAAGCAATGGAAGTATATGATCGTGTGATCAAAATTGTGGAACCGAAAAAATTAAAGTTGGCGGAAGCTGAAAATGAACTACAGAGTCAAATGGACAAGCTGAATGAAAAAAGGGCTCAATTGCAACAAGTTACGGATAAGTTACAAGCACTTAATGATGAGTACGCTGCAATGAACAAGAAAAAGAAGGACTTGGAGGATAACATTGAGCTATGTTCTCAAAAATTAGAGAGAGCTGAAAAACTAATAGGTTAATCTTGAGATTATTTTGTGGCAGTTAGCGATAGGTTTGTTAACAAGCCACAATGCTTTCTCTTTTTAGACGGGTTGGGTGGAGAGAAGACACGATGGAGTGATGGGGCAATGATGCTGGCTGATAAATTGCATAACATAATTGGCGACGTATTAATTGGTGCAGCGGTTGTTGCATACTTGGGACCGTTTACAGTTGACTTTAGACAAGTACTACCACATTTAATATGTTATACAACAACACATAATGAATGATGTCTCATTTAATGCAATATTTGTTTACTAGGGCTGTGTTGAGAAGTGGCAAAAACTGTGTTCAGCGCAGAAAATTCCTTGTTCTCCGATATTTTCTTTAATCTCGACGTTAGGAGATCCAGTAAAAATTCGAAACTGGCATTTAGCCGGCCTCCCAATCGATAACTTTTCAATTGACAACGGAATCATCGTCTCCAATGCTCGAAGATGGCCGTTGATGATTGATCCCCAAGCACAGGCTAGCAAATGGATTCGAAAGTTGGAGAAGAAGAATCGGTTAGGAGTAATCAAACTCACTGACTCGGGTTATATTAGGGTTGTTGAGCATGCCATTCAAACGGGGATTCCAGTTCTTTTGGACAATGTGGGGGAAGAAATTGATCCTGCACTTGAACCTGTACTTCTTAAGCAAACATTCAGGCAGGGTGGAATCGTATGCATTAAGATCGGAGAAAGCATTGTGGAGTACAACAAAAACTTTCGTTTTTACATCATTACTCGTTTACGAAATCCACATTATCTACCTGAAACTGCCGTCAAGGTATATGCCGTGTTATAACCTTCAGTTGCATGAATACGGATATGAATTTATGACGACAATGTTTGGATTGCAGGTCACATTGCTGAATTTCATGATTACTCCATTGGGATTGCAAGATCAACTTTTGGGTATTGTCGCCGCAAAGGAAGAACCTGTTCTTGAAGAACAGAAAAATCAACTTGTTATAGAAGGTGTTAATAACAAAAACCTTTTGAAAGAAATTGAAGACAAAATTCTGCAAGTATTATCCAGCTCCAAAGGAAATATTCTGGAAGATGAGACAGCGATTCAAATTTTATCATCATCAAAGGAACTGTCACAGGAAATTCTTGCAAAGCAAGAAGTTGCAGCAGTAACTGAAAAGAAAATTGATGAAACTCGAAACAGATACAGACCCGTTGCTTTGCATTCAAGCACTTTGTTCTTCTGCATATCCGAACTGGCCAACATTGATCCCATGTACCAATATTCCTTGGCGTGGTTTATCAACCTTTACTCGTCAAGTATTGTTAACAGTCGGCAATCAAAGGATTTAGCGTCAAGAATTCACTTCTTAAACGAACATTTTACCTCATCCATTTATCGAAATGTGTGTCGATCTTTATTTGAAAGGGACAAATTGGTGTTCTCTTTTGTCCTTTGTGTGGCCTTAATGAAATCCAAAGGAGAATTTGACATGGAGACATGGAAATTTCTGTTAACTGGTGGCATCGCCCTGGATAACCCGTATGCTAATCCAGCTCCAGATTGGCTATCTGATAAAGCTTGGTCAGAAGTTGTCAGGTTGAGCAACTTGAAACCATTTGCAAAATTGATGAGCTTCGTCAACAAGCACATTGAACAATGGAAAGAACTGTATGATTCTCCAGAACCTCAAGATCTAAAGTTGCCATCTCCATGGGACAAAATGAGTGATCTAGAAAGACTTGTCATTCTTCGCTGTTTCCGTCCTGACAAGTTGGTCCCCGCTGCGCAATTATTTATTACTAAGAATCTCGGACGTGAATTCATCGAGCCACCACCATTTGATCTTGAATCTTCGTTCAATGACTCAAATTCTGCTACTCCGTTGGTCTTCATTTTATCACCGGGTAATTGCTTGCAATTTAAGATTATTTCCATTATCTGCCATATTTGAAATTATTCCTACTTTAGGAGCGGACCCAACTCTTGGTTTATTCAAGTTTGCAGCAGACAAAGGATATTCTGGAAATAAAATGCAGTCCATTTCCCTTGGTCAAGGGCAGGGACCGGTTGCGAGAAGAATGATTGATGATTCGGCGGCTGAGGGGTCTTGGGTAGTGCTGCAAAATTGTCATTTAGCCACAAGCTGGATGCCCGTTTTGGAAATGATTTGCCAAGATGTTATCACTGCTGATGGAACTCATCCAGGATTTAGACTTTGGCTTACCTCATATCCGAGTCCACATTTTCCAGTCACAGTCTTACAAAACAGTGTCAAAATGACAAATGAAGCCCCTCAAGGCTTGAGAGCAAATTTGTTGCGAAGTTATGCAGGAAATCCCATCTCTGATACGAACTTTTTCACCTCAGTCAAAATTAATTCTCGAGCTTGGCATCGAATGCTCTTTGGACTCTGTTTTTTCCATGCTGTTGTTCAAGAACGGAGAAAGTTCGGCCCGCTTGGATGGAACAACTTGTACGAATTCTCGGAGAGTGATCTCAGAATTTCACTGATGCAGTTACAAATGTTTTTAAGCGATTACTTAATTATTCCTTATGACGCGCTCACTTATCTCACGGGAGAATGCAATTATGGTGGTCGGGTGACTGATGACAAGGATAGAAGACTCTTGAACAGTCTGCTATCAATTTTTTATACCAAGGACATTGTTGAAGTAGAGAAGTGCGTTACCAATTATTTCCATTTATTGTTAAAACTTTATAACCTAATCTAATCTTGTTTTTATTTAGCTATGTCCTGTCATCCAGTGGAACTTATTATGTCCCCGGCGATGCCAACTACAGCACTTGTCTTCATTATGTCAAATCTTTACCACTGAATCCTAATCCAGAAGTGTTTGGATTACATGAGAATGCAAACATTACGAAAGGAAATCAGGAAACCATGCAGGTACGATTATTCAAGATTTGTTATACATACTTTTCTGGTACATCAATTTCAATTGCTGTTGTCTCTATATAGTTGTTGGACAGTGCACTGTTGACCCAGACTGAATTGAAATCTGGGAGTGGAGGCGCAGATACGTCTGGATCTAAAGTTATCGATATTGCTCAAGACATATTAAACAAACTTCCAGCCGACTTTGATTTGGAAAGTGTGATGGAAAAATTCCCCGTAGATTACATGAACTCCATGAACACAGTTTTACGACAGGAGCTCATCAGGTTTAACAGACTCACTAAAGTTGTACGAGAGACACTTCGGAATGTCCAAAAAGCAATAAAAGGCTTAGTTGTAATGTCCATCGAATTGGATGAAGTATTCAATAGCATGCTCATTGGGAAAGTTCCAAAAGCTTGGGCATCTAAATCCTACCCATCACTGAAGCCGTTGGGAAGTTATGTTACAGATTTACTTCAGAGGTATTAATTAATAAGCTATGTCAATAAATCTGTTACATAGTTATTTTTTAATTTGCACTATTTGAAAATTCAACAGGTTATCCTTTTTGCAACGATGGATTACCACTGGCAATGCTCCCATTGTATTTTGGCTATCAGGATTCTACTTCACGCAATCATTTTTAACGGGTGTTACACAAAATTATGCACGAAAGTACAAAATTCCTATTGATCATTTGGGATTCGAATTTGAAATTACATCTTACGAGAAAAGTGCCGATGTTCCTCCGGAGGATGGAGCATATTGTCGGGTAAACAGGTTCTTTATTATTTAGTCATATTGAACTTATAATTTATAATAGAATATATGTATATATAATGGAACTGGTAAGATTTTGAATTTATTTTGTGCATACGTATCTATAAAAGGATGATGTCATGGTGGAGGTAAGTTGCATTTTCTAGCTTTTGCACCAAGATGCACTAGTAGAATGCAGTTGTAAATTTTAACAGTAATTATAGGCAATGCTTATTGTCACCATTGTGCACCACATGCATACTTTTCAAAAATGTACAAAGAACCATAATATACTAATCTGAAATTTATCATTTTATTCAGGGTTTGTTCTTGGAAGGAGCTCGTTGGGATCGTCAGGGGAAGCAGTTGGCAGAGTCATTTCCTAAAATTTTATACGACTCAATTCCAGTTATCTGGTTTAGACCTGGTGATAAGGTATTTGTGTTATTTACACACACCCAGGCACAGATTATTTAAATCACATTATTACATAATTTTGTGTACATTTTTAGTCAAAATTTATTCACAAGCCCTCCTACGAATGTCCAGTCTACAAAACGAGCGCTCGTCGTGGAACGTTGTCAACTACTGGCCACTCCACCAATTTTGTCCTCTACCTCAAATTACTCTCAGACCTTCCCCAGCAACACTGGATCAACAGAGGGACAGCAGGACTTTGTCAACTAGATGATTGATCTTGTATGTAGATTCTACCTTCAGGTTCAATTCATTGATTTTAGACTTTAGAAAAACTAAACAATTTAAGGTAAGCCAAGTGTGATTGTGATAGATATGAACCATCATTAGAAATAAAACATGAGAATCAATAGTTGTTTCAGAATATTCATGCATGCCATAAAATCAGTCAAATACACCCCTATTCGTTATATATTTTAAACATTTCTCACACATTATACTCTTTTTATTATAATATTTTGTAATTCTTATAAATCACAACATAATGTTAATTGATATTTCATATTTTTATAAAACTTACGAAATAATGCAAAGGCTTTTCAAGACACGAGTGTCTGTCGTAAGGTTATTTCTTATGATACGCACAGTTATATAACAAGTGGTCAACCCTTTAATGATATGTGTAGGTACTTTCTTATACGTACGTAATTCTTACTAATTATTAAATGAGCGTTTCACTCCAAATTGCAATAAATATTTCGAACATTAAACTATCGATAACAAAAATAGGACATTCGATCTTTAACATACTTTACATTCCACTTCCACTACTCCGACATATATTACGCTATCACGTGTGGTGCACATCCATCATACATAGATATATAATTACTTCGCACGGATTTACACAAATCAATTATTAATATAATTGTTATTGTTATTGTTATTCATACCAATTGCAAAATATCTCTCAACTATTTTTAGTCTGTATCGTGATTACACTTATCATTTTATTTACATTTCGAATCTGAGCATGATATCAGTATTATGATCTGATAAAGAGTTGGATTTATTGCGTATTTTTGATGTATTAATTTCCTTTCCTTTTTTTCCATTTTATTATTAAAGTAAAGCGTTCTTTTATTTCGCACCATTCCATAACAGTGCCATATCATTTACTTTAATAATAAGATGCCTTTTAAATAATAATAATAGTTCTTCCTTACATACATGCACTGACTTGCGGCTTTTCCAACTTGACTATTTTCCATTGCATTGAAAATGATTACTTTCCTTGCAATAAATTAGAAAATGGGGTTATGTAAAAAATTTCAATAACCTCCATCCATCCATCTACCACAATTATTACTCTGTCATGACATGAGCTAGCTAGCTGTTGTATCGGTATACTACTTTTTCCATTGATAATGAACTAAAAAGAACGATTATTGATTTCACTGGAAGAGTAATATTAAAATCTCTCTTTGCATTGTTGTTGTGTTTGCTTAAGGTTTAAGCACGGCAAACTTTAACTGCACATTGTTTAACAACATCATTTACAAAAGTAATATGCTTAAAACAAAGAAATATATTTATATATAGCTACGTATGTGTATATAAATGATATATGCTCTCCTTTCGCATGCATGCACCAACTCTTTAACCTCTTTCAATCTTCCTTATCATAAAGTACACCAGTGAATAAATACGGAAGGAATAAAAATATAGCTCAGAATAAAATATATAGCAACGATCCATTCTTTAAAAATGTGAGATTAGATTGCTAAAATAGCACACAACACTTATAACATAATATGTATAACATTCAACGGAGATCCACCCATCAATCAATCAACTTCAGCATGAAATAATTCAATGCAAATATTTACTTTGGGGGCAGGGGGTTATTATTTGCTCCAGTTTCATTAACCATTTCACAATAGGTAATAAAAAATAACTCTCACAAGTACATTTCATTATTTGCGTTAATTTGTATAAGGTCGTTTTAAAATTGTAAAATTTTAATTTTGTATCGGTAATTCTCAAATTGGCATAATTAAATATTATCCTGTTTAATATTGGATATTATATTCTTGATTATTATTGTTGAATGTTGATCATGCTAATTGAATAGGGTAACTGATTGAGCATTCTCTTTTTCTCGCCAGAGAATCATTTCATCCAAGTTATCATGTGAAGGCAACATGCATGTGAGCAAGATAAGTCTGCAGTCGATTATATAGTTAATCGATTAGTAAAACTTAATTATATTGCTACATTTGAACATTATGTGGTGGTTGAAGCCGGAGAGGACATGTTGAAGTTGGCATTATTCGAATTATCCTCCAGGTCAGTCTCGTCTTCATCCACACCTTCGCCCCCTGCAGAGGCCAGCTCTTCCAAAAACCTGTGGAATTAACAAAAGTTATTAAATCATTGATATTATGTGTATGAAAATCATTTGCTTGCAGCGTGATGCATTTTTTATGTAAAGGAGGGAACGAATACAAATCGATTATCTGTATAAAAATTCTTGCAATATTTTCATCATTAAAACAGTCAAGCCAACATACATATGTAGTTGTCGTCCGTCATACACTTAAACTTTGTATTAGCGATGCACGATAAGAAGAGGTTCGTATTATCAAATTCAAGTAAAGATGTCAAATATGCAATATTTTTAGTGAATCTCAACTTGACTCTTAATTTACTGATCCGGCAACCTCAGAAAACTCCCTGCTATAATTCTGCTGACATAAGTATTCATCATATCGATTGATTAAAAATATAATCATTTCAATGAATGAACGACGTAAAAATGCACACTTTGCAAAACCGCTGTACAGCAGAATTCACCTTGGGATTGATATTCAGTTATCGGCAAAGGAAGTTAGTTTGTACTTACGAAGCAAGCTTATCAGTCTTGTTATACCTAATCCTGTAATAACTTTGTATGTATAATTGGCCCAGATTTATTCAAGATTTTTAATTTTTCAAGATTCTGACCCAGCAAACTTCGATCTTTGCCTTCTTGTGGTGCACCCAGCAGAATGCATGATTCGAGAGGGTTTTTTGACGGCTTTACATTTTTATTCAAAATATTTTTGGTATAAAACTGGTTTTAGCTCGAACCAGGGCTTATTAATTTAGTTTTACAGATATTTGTGCTTGATGAGGTTATATAAGAGCCCGAAAATAACAGGAATTTGTATGTAACTAAACAAATGAGAGGGAATAAGGACACGACAATCCACGATGGTATAATAACGTTAGACTTACTTGTAGGGCTTTTCATCCCCTCGGAAATCACAGATGACATTGGTTAGAGCCTGTCAAAAAATTGGTTACTTATAAAGAACTTTACTTAAAAAATGTCTAATTTAAAAAAAATGAAATATTACCATGATGTAGTGTTTGGCAAGAGTTAGCGTCTCAATTTTTGATAATTTCCTCGCCACCGAAACATGTGGAATTACTTCTCGGAGTTGCTAAAAAAAGATAAAAAATTTATAAATTAAATTCACACGTAAATTAAATGTATAAAGTTCATTCACTGCACTAAAACCAAATCACCATCCATCCAAAAATAAAGTATAATACATTTCTTTCTCATAGCTTAAGGTGAATAATGCACTAAATGTGTAAAGAAACCTGCACTTTCCAAGCCTTGCAGTCTTTTTACATGGGTTTTGATTGAAGATGGTGCGAATCGCGTCATGCAACTAAAAAATATTTTCTGAGAGCTCATGAATATCAGCACTCGACTTTCTTTGCCAACTAATAGTAATTGCAGTGCATTATTGCACACATCACAATTACTTTGTCTGCACAATGCAGTTTACTAAGAAGAAATTCAGGTTGCACATGCAGATATAGTCGATAGTGAGTCAGCTACTGCTACTGTTGATTGTAATTAATTCAAGAATATTACATTTTATTAGATGGATATTAGATTTTAAGATGCTTATATTTCTGGCTCAATCTACTATGTCCAAATTCGAGCCATAATATAATACAAAATGGTAGTGCTATATTTATAAATGCATACTAAACCTGCATTCAAAATCATAAAATTGATAAAGTACTACCCCAAGGCAAATCTGCAATTTCATGCTAATTTATGCATTTAATTCAACAAATGCACAAATCCAAAAAAGGCTGGTTTATCCCATCATCTTATTACGCTACGTTCCATTCCATCTATCCTGACCTCTGCTCACTTTTGCAAACAAAATTAAAGTTTAAAGTGTACAACTGTCAAAATTGAAGAATTTATGTTGGCCTGGCCTCCCAACAATGTCTGCAAAATCATGGTTGATTTCTATAAAAAGACGCCTGAGCGAGTTTTACTCTACCTGTGCAGTTTGTTCTGCAAGTTGTAAAGAACTCATTCGCCATTTATGCCACCACGACTCTCCATGTTAACTAATGAGACATGCCAAATAGATGAGCCGGGCCAGCTCTAGGTAAATAATAATAGTATGTAGTATTATTATAAGCAAGGTGAAAATCTGGTTTGATTCACTCCTCATTGGCTAGGATTCAACAACTCTTGTAGTAATGTTATTACTATTAGCAATTTCAATCCATCTATATCCACATGCAGTGAAGAAGGGAGATGCAGCTTACCTGCATCTCACCTCCTAATACAGTGTTAAGTTACATACATTTTTGACTTTGTTACATGAATGGCATCTCTCCCATTTTTAGAGGTTTGTTGAGCACGCAGCGTCAGCGTCGAATAATATCACATCATATGAAAGTGTCGAAATGCCGGCCGGCATCATCCATTCTTCCACCCTTGCTGATGCGGATATATTATTATTATTATGCTTAAATCTGCATAATACAAAAGGATTTGAAAACTGCAATAAAGTCCAAACTAGTTTTCCTTTTAACTTTATACATTCCTTCCAAATCCATCCAAAGCATAAAACCACGAACGACACGACACGACAGCTACTATAATATACATAGCCTTGTTGATTTTACTCTTCTATCCGCAATTCAATCAAATAATCCAATTGCACATCACTGTGTGTACTGTGTATTCAAACTTGTTTAATAAAACCAAATCCTCCTCGTCTTTCTCTCTTATGCTTGCGCATGTAGAGTTAATTTTGCAGGATTATAAAGAGTCATATATTATTATGATGCGATACGATGTGGTTTGGTTTGGTTTTGGCAGGTCCTCGTTTAAATTAAACCCTGCTTGAAGAGTTACTTTTTATGTCAACCCAAAATTTGTAATCGTGCAGTGCAGTTGAGATACCTATGTGGATATAGAAATATTTTAGGGTGAGTGAGAGAGCCATGAGAATGCTAATTAATTCAAAATCTCCACTTTTTGTTCAAAATTGAAAATTCCAAATCCGGATTTTTCAAACATGTAAGAATATTATTGAGATGACATTCAATTAAGAAAGCTGTCATATACAGAAAATAATAGAGTCAAATTATATTGTTGGTGAATTTCTTTGTATGTCCAATTTCATATTACGAGCTTACAATTACAAATAAGGACTGAGTAAAAATACACCATTTCTGGTTATTAATATATTTTATTCGTAAATTTCGAATTGTGATCAATTCAATACGTTCTGATTGGCAGGTGTTCAATTTGTGTCTGATGGGAAAATTTCGCCAATTTCCTTCCGTGATCAACCTTTTAATTGACATCCAAGATTTGTCAGCTATTATTATTATAACAACAAAAATGTATTTCAGTATTATGATTAGTATGTACATCGTTCGTTTTCAAAAGTCATACACTGTTAATAATCCATCTTACTTTATTTTTATTATTAATACATATCAACAATCTATTGCGCACACCTCTAATGAAGCTAACTTTCATTTATTTTACGTCAGTTAATAATAAATTGAACCTTTTTATTCTCTCTCCATTGTCTATGTACTTCAACTTTTAAAAGTCTTTTTAATAAATAAATCAATGCAATCCGATGCGCAGTTAGTGTTAAAGGAAGAGATAAAGTACCTTTTCGTCTAATAGATAGATTATGCACGTAGGATTTCGTGTACAAGTGCAATGTGAAAGAAAAGAAGGATTTACGGCTCAAAGTGACCACACCCTTGAGACCAACTATGTATATATAACAGTGTGGTTCTATTCTATGACCTAATAATATCGTTACAACAAGGTATATCAAACTAACTAACCAACCAACCAACCAACTACCCAACCAGCAGAAGTCGACATGCAATTCAACTCAGATAAATTTTAAATTCCACAGATTTTATCGACATCGATACTTTCACATTATAATAACTAACTGTAGCAGCAACATTATTGGTTTGCCTTTCGCAGTACATTTCCATCCATCTACTTCAGCCAGACAGCATGACACTCGACTTGCTCGTTACAATTAAATGATGATCTGAGATCCGAGTTGATTGAAGCACCTCAGTCTTTTAACATCATCTCATCAAATGTTTTCAAATATAAAAACGATCCCGTCGTCTTCTTCATCCTTCCTTCTAATGCAATGCAATGCAATCTAATCAAGAAAAGACTCCTTGAGGTGAAAGAACGGTTTACTTTACTTTACTTTCTGATTTATGTATTTGTTTTTCATGAATTTCTAGTGTTGCATGAGAATTCACCACAAACAAAGCATGCACGGTTCAATTTACATTTCAAAGAATTTGAGGGGAATAAATATCTGTAAATGTGAAGGAAAGTAGTCTACTTAAACGCCGCGACCATGTCAATGGGTTAGAGTGCATGGGAGGGAGGAGGAGGAAGTTGAGACATGAGTGACGTGACGGGACACTGACTGAGGGGTATTGTCCACTTTTGTAAAAATCGACACATGACGCCTATACCGACGAGACGAGCAGACAGGAATACGATCTTAAGTATGTATGGCATGAAAATGAGATGAGATGGCCCAGGAGGAGGTTTCGAAAGACCTTCTGAAAGTCTTTTGCACACAAAAGTAGGTGAGATTGATTGAAAAGTTTGCCAAATGAGTTTTACACATTTTATGCATGCATCCATGTCTTGTTACAAAAAGTTTATAATAAAATGATACCATTTTACAGATATTATTCGGTAAAATTCAGTCAATGTGTCGTGTTTCTGTCAAACTTGAAAGGATAATTTTATGTGGAGTATGTGTGGTTTTGCCATGATTTTTAGAATAATAAGGTAAAAAAGATAATGGATGAAAGCAAAGTAGCTTTTGTACAAACACACTTGAATAAAATGTAGGTAACATTGGGCATGACGTTGGTTGCATGTATGTAATACAGATAATACGACAAATATTTAAAACATATTTTATACATTTCAAAATTAAGTAAGGTGAACAAATAAGCGTGCTTCTACCATATCCGCAAACCAGACCTCCCATTATTTGTTCAGTTTTCCAAAATGGATTTATATTGTAAAATATAAATGATGATCGTCCTTGATTAACAAGTGCTGTGGTTGTTGGTTGGTTGGTGTGGACAGAATAAGAGGAAAAAAGAAAGCCCCCTTGTCAAGAATTCAATAAATTTGCTATTTTATGAGCTATGTACAATTCCTCCCTGAGTAAAATTTGTCATGATTTAGATATAAACCAACTGCAGTTTCAAAACTAATAAAATTCTTGAATACTTGGAAATTTGTGGGTCGTGTGCAATTGACAAAAGTTAATGGATTGATACTTGTAACAATAACATATCGTAAAATCGTTTAATTCATGTTCCACGTCACCACATACATTATTGAAGTAAGCTTATTATAACAGAAGGTAAATAGCTGTTGTTGCGGTGGCATATCTGCATGCACACATGCTTTTGTTGAAAACTAGAGCAGTTTTTTATGAATTAAGGATTTAGAGTTTTGCGTACAATGTTATTTATTACGTACATGATGACTGACAACTCGGATTTACCATTATCAAACATTTTCATTTTGTTGTATACAAATTGTACTTTAATGCAGAATACATGTAATATAATATTCCTAATCGTGACCATCAACATAACCCTAAATGATACCAAATAATATAATCAATTAGGTACAATCATATAAAGCTCAGCTAATGCCAGGAGGCCAGTGAATGTATGTGGGTGGGCTTAACGAATTAAGTAAATCACACAGTTACGCATTTTACATTTCAATTGAGTTTTTTGCGTTAGTATCCAACATCATTTAATCCAGAATGAGAGAGATTTATAAAGTTGAAATCCATTGATAAGGTTATTTGATTTGAAACTGCCGATAGGTTATTATTATTCTGATTATGGGGTATATTCCTTCCTTCGTTATCTACATATATAATGTGTTTCCCACTTCAGCAGTTTAGTCGAATTATAAGATAACCACGCAAGTGTTAAAGAAGGCGTACTTATCTGTACATGTATAACATTTTCAACGAAAAGTGTCAGCTCAGCATTTATTGCTCTGCAAAATTCCTTGACCTTTCCAATGGTGGACATAAATAAATTATTAGTCCGCAGTGATATAATTATTCCTTCATGGCCTTTCATAGTTCAATTTCATTTTCCATGAAGCATTTCCATGAAGCACTCAAAAGTTCATGGAAATAAATTAGTGGGTTACTATGTAATTGAATATCGCCCACACCACCACAGAACCAACTACTTGGAATCTGTATTCACACTTCTGATCGTCCACTATGATCTATCTTAGAACTACATACATAATGACTAATACAGTAAACCCATTTACAAAGCTGGACATGCTACAATTATTTTTAAGATGTTTGAACCCTGCTCCTGTTCATTGTATGTCTACCCAAAGAAGCGATTTACTGCAAAAACTCATTATTTAAATAAGAATGAAGTCATTACTAGTTTACTTGCGATGATGATCTCTTCTTGTCCTGGTACGGGTAGTTTTATAGTTATAGATGGCTTGCTAACTTAAGAATACATACATATTATAAATTATGATTACAGTTTACTCTCAACAGACCACCAACCAATCTACGTTTTGGTGGTTGCATGAAATAATGAAATGCAAAGATATTTGTCTCTGTGTTATTCATTTGGAAAGAGTTTCTGACATTATTTACAACTGGAACCGGCTTTCACGTGGAGTGGTGTTCATATTACCTATCTCTTCGATGCACTATGTATGTATGTAACTATACATAGTTGTTCAATTCTGCACAACTGAATAAAATAAATTGACCAAACAGTACATGCAGAGATAAGCTGGTGTAGATAGATGGTGTTGTTCAAGTAAAGTATTAAATTGGTATTGGATGGAGGTGGTAAAACCTATTATTCAATAATCTCAGATTTTCCCTATGATACGGAGAATCCGATGATAACCAATAATAATGTAGAATATTATACCAACCGTACCCATCCATCCATCTCTATCTTATTACTATTCTCTTTCGGTCATCCACACACCTCACATACCTAATATACATACCTCTCTCTCTGATGTCTACAGATACTACACTACTTGACAGCCATTTCACGTACGCAAGCAACAAGCAAGAACAATTACATTTTCAGTCACCAGAACAAACCCCGAATTTTAGTGCTTTAAGCCAATCCAACAAACCAAACCAAACCACCACTTGAAACAAGTTAACACGTAGATTGAATCCACACGCAAATGTGTTTTACATCTTTACATCATTTATTTAATTTCCTTCGAAAGCTTCATTTCGTTTAGTTATGCTTTATCAAACGCAACTATTCATTTCAGTTTAATGACACATTTAACAAAGTGAGTAAACTGTACAGAGCAATTAAAGTACGTATGTATAGCATACATAGCACATGCACTACATACATATAGTCACCATGAACTATGAGATGAGCAAATCAACCACATCACGCCTCCACAAAATATTTGGAGCAACTTTGCTATTATTATATGACACAACTAAAAAAATGTCCACATGGACAATCGGAGATAACATATAAGGACTGTGTGACTGCGAAATGGTGGAGTAGGTCACGAACACTGACTGAGGGAACCTGCCTAACAGAAGAGGGCTGGACAATTACATATAATACATTTCATTTCATGGGGCGGGGGATGAGATGAGATGGGAACATATACATACGTAATATTAGATATGTGCAGGTAGAGAGAATGTCTATCTATTATGAGCTGGAGGGCATCCCACAATAATCGCAACAATGCTGAATGCAATTCAACAATGTATGTATGTATGTATCAAATAATCAAACCCACGAGGAGGCAGTAGCAAAAAATTCGGGTCAATGTTCACTCTTTTAGGATGGAGGAGATGGATGATGGAATGGAAAAAACCGGTTCCTTCTTATATATATATAAGTATTATGTATATGCATATAAGATTGGAGATGAAACAGCAGCGTTCACTCACATTCATTATTGTATAATATGATTTACAAACATTTCTTTAATTCGCACAGATACAATACAATACGTTTGAGAGTATATAGCGTTCCAGAAATTTGCAGGAGTTGTGGTAATGTTGTTATGACCAGACTAAAAGAGAGAGAAAGACAGCATAGAATGTTTACAATGAAGCAAAAGAACCTGTTGAAATGATAAAGCCTTTTAACTAAACCTGTCAGATTCATAGTGAGGTAGTGAGAGTGTTAGGTTGGTTGGTTGGTTAAATATTTTAGCAGCCGTTTGGATAGATTGACCAGCAACTTAACTTAAATACGTGCATACTACCACTTAATATGTTTTATATATGAAAGAGTCTGCAGCTCATTGGAATGGAATGGATTGCACCTGTAATCTCCCTGCTCATCAAATTCCATCCTCCGCAAATCAATTCCACTTGATAGAGCTTTATAATAATAATAATAAGCTTAGCTGGTTGGTGAGCAAGTGGGAACAAGCTTGCTATGTATGTACCTTTATTCGAAGAGTATAGTGTTAGAAAATCGATACAAAAAATTGGGTAGTTTAATGAACGCTGTCTGTCTGTCTAACTCACTCGGCTATACATAATGACATGACAAATTTCCTAAAGGAAGGCAATTGCAAGGTAATTTAAAGCTAAAACAGGGATGCAACGGGACTTTTGTTTCAAAGTTAAATCTGTCTCCTCAACTCAACCAATTCTTATTATTTCTAGGAGAAAGAAAAGAAAAGAATAATGGCTCTACATAAAAATCGACTAGAGTTAAAGTTGAGTCAAGCGCAAACTGATTCACGATGAGAAGAATTCACGAATTAAGCCAAACCAAGCTCAAAATGTGAGAAATTGCTAAAGTTGCCACTTTAAGGTTTTGTTACTTGCATATGTATATATATATAGCCATTGTTGAATGGGACTGTGAAAAGGGGATTGGATTGGATGGATTGCGGATTCTTGTCGAAATTCCCCTTCCCATCAGACCAGACCATTACCACCACACTACCATCATTACTATCAGAATCTGAGATAAAATAAAATCATCAAAAACATATAATAATAAAAGGTGAGATCAGGTATTTTATTTCCACCCTCTGACTTTTACGATGCGGATTGATGCAACAAACCCTTCATTCACTCACATAGTCACCCAGTAGTGAGCATGCATATATCTGTATGTAGTACATACATGCACTAATCCGGTTTATATTTTGCCATAATACGAAAGTTATGATTGTTTGTTACTAATTTACTTTGTTGAAGTAATTAAATTTTCGGTTGTAATCATAATAAATAATTCATACCAATTAGAATGGTATCGCGTTGAGTTTGAGGGAGGAGGATATATGTACTCGTATGTATGTATTTGTATTTTAAGTGCATTTTTGTGAGGGGGACGAACCGATTGTGCACCAACAAGGTAAAAAAGTGTGCAAAAAATTGTCCTACAAACAATGTCAGGCACAAGAAGGAATGCACTGCACAAGTTGCCTGGCATGAAAACGTGAGGATTAGAGAAGGACCATTACCACAACTAAGGGGGAGATATCCATTAAGATCAAATAAAAATGCATTTTCTTGTCAGTCTGCATGCATTTTATCATAATACTTTCTTACAATAATAATAGAGTGGCTATCAAATATGCATAAAATTTTACCAGATTCAAATTTGTTGCACTTATTGCACTAACCTGAAAAGCGTCATTCAGTGAATGCATTCTCTGTCTTTCTCGTTCATTGGACTCAAGGCGTCGGAGATTGCGCTCTCTCGCAGACAATACTTGTTTCCGTTTGCTGCTATATCCACCCTCATCTTGTCCTGACTTTTCTGAATTTTCCGATCCATTTCCCCCATTGGAACCATCCTCCAAATCCCCACAGCTTTGTCCTTGTCCTTCAGAAGACCGCTTGTAGCGTCGTTTCCCATTCGCACCGGCACTTGATCCTCCACCGCGCCCAGACGTTGAGCCCTCTTCAGAAGCACCGGAGGAGCAACTCCCTATCCCAAAGTCTTTTAAGGAGTAATTAAAACTATTGGAGTTATCTCCATCACTGCTTTCATCGTATTCATCCAAGTCTTCGTCTCGTATGTGGAGCAAGTTGCCACTTAAGGCAGCCATGTGAATTTCGTCGTCGTTAAAAATGTCTTTTATTAAAGAGTCTGGCAAATCTACATCATCCACTGACACTATTTGTTCTTCACCATCATCACGAAGTAAATCGACCCGACGTTTGCGACCACGAGCTGTGGATAATTTGCTCTCTTTTCCTATTCCCGTCATTGTGTTGATTATCATTACCTGTAATTTGGAAACATAAAAATAAAGATTATTAGAGTTAGCGGCTGCAACTGCTACAACAGCTCTGATTTAATTAAAATATTGATTTGTTTTTCACACTGGACGAATAATAATATGCACCTCATTCTCGTTTTGGGATCTTGTCGTCATTTATGATTTTCATTTAATAGTGGGCAGTTTCAAAGTAAGAAATATCTTTTTTATTAAGATGAATTAACGAAAGAACGACCACCATGGTTTATTGCCATTATAAGAATGTATACTGTGATAAGTATTAATTCAACCTCCCTCCCGTGTTCAAAAGGAGCAAATTAGTTCACGAAGGTTGATGGATTCATTTCGTAGAAGAACAATTTGAATATATACACTCCCGAATTGTCAAGCAAATAAATAAATAAATAACACATCAAACAACCGGCATATTCTGCTTCCGCATTTTAAATGAAACCATTTATTAAACTCATTTATTTGACTTGACCGGCATACGACTGGGAAATAATTATGATTATCTGTATTACAGAAGTATGTATCTGGGTAAAATATCCAGTCTAATCAATTAATCGACTTCAAACACGATTATGTACATTATGGGAGACGTTATAGTGGAAGATATGATACTAATTTGTCAAACAAATCCCAATTGAGATGGGGAAATACATTATATGGAAAGGTACATTATATTGAAGCTAGTAATATAATCTCGTCCTTGGATGATCACCATTATATTATTCGCATTGTACCCGGCTTATCGTCCAACCTTCATAAATTAAATATGCAAAACAGGACATTTTTGGTAAACATTGTGGACATTTGAAAGAATCGTTTAAATTCAGATTGATCAGGAATAAGTATTTGGAACCCGTCTGTGTGTGTCATAATATGAGCACATAATTGATGGAATGTGCCATTATGCAAAATGTGTGGATTCTGTACCAATGTAATATTAATATGCGTAAATCCAATCTATCTATGTATCATCTCATCTTCTGAGTTAATCGCTTGGTCAAATTTGGTTTTACCACCGCATAATAAACTGGACAGAGTAATTTTATTACATAACTGAATGTGAGACTTGGGCATGAGAATTGGGCTATCATCATCATACATTATTTCAAGCAGCAGGCACTTTTCTGGATTAGAATGAAGATAAGGCTACTCCAACACATTTATTTATTTGCCGGCTTATCATCCTCCTGTCTCGTTCTCGTTCGTCTAGAGAGTTATCAAATGTGGACTAAATTATAAGTGCATTTCTACTCCAACATATTTCATCACAATTAACCTCTCTCCAATAATTAAACTCAAATTGATTGTAACATTTAAATGTGATGCGCATGGATGTTGAACCCTTTCTACTTAATTTTGTCTAAATAAATAAATAGTGACATTAAGTGACATGCAACTCATTAATAATTAGCAATTATATATATTAGTCTATTTTCAATAGATCAGTTAGTAGTCTGAGTCATTATTGCCATTAAGTGTCAATTAGCCGTATTTGGAACCTCATTAAAGCACTATTCGAAGGGAGGGCAGGAGGTTACGAGTGACCAGCCAAGCCAACCTCATGAAATGAACGCGCTTCATTTGCGGTTTGTGAGGTTGTTGGTTGGATGGTATTTTTATAATCTTCTCATGCACCCTGCAAAAACCTAACTTTGTAGGATTATTCTGTATGCACGATTTTATAGCTGTGTTAAATCACGTTCATCATCAAACGGTCAATCACAGCAAGTAGCATCAAGATTTTTGGCGAGACCAACTTTTTTTAACTTTATTTTACGGGACACAAATTCAAGAGTAAATCGGAGAATGACAACCAAGTGTGAAGAGTTGCATGGTAGCAGCATCCGTGTATCTCTGTTGGATATGCGATGGTTGCTTTGTAGATTCGAATAATACAGAATTCTACCTTTACGCTTATGTAGCACTACATACCAACTAACTGACTGTTATCGTGATCCTCCTTATTATATTTTGTCAACTTTTCTTTTCTAAGTGCTAAGCCCTCAACAAAGTATACATAGTATGAATCCCAAAATGAACGGCACTTGTCTCAACCCAGACATGGTAGACATGTATATGAATGCAATAAGCATATCATTTATTTATAGACAAACTAATAAAATGACCACTCTACTGACTGACCACTTTTAAACTTGCTCTAAAATGTAACTCTTCTGTCCTGTCCCCACCAAATACACAACCGGTTTTTGACCAAAAATGCATGAATTGATATTTTTTCAGATTACTATTTTTACTTTAGTATGTAGTGTTGTCTCGCCTGCTTGTTGCGTTATTAAAATATATACAGGTACATAAATACATACACCTCTTCTCCCTATTCTATTGTACTTTATTTATCCCACACTTGCAAATGCAGATGCATACATATATCCACCCACCCCACCGGCATAAATCTCATGTCATTACTATTACATTGCACCACGTTAACATTACATTTTGTGCAAAGTTAATAAACTCTGTTCTGCATGATATTATACATGCTCTGCTTCACCGAATATAGAACAATTGAAACTGCAAAATTACGCTGAAGTCGACTATATTCCATTCATGGAATGGGTATTGTTTGTAAAAACAAAAATTATAAAGAATACATACAAAATTTTATATATAAGTAACTTACGATTTATGCTCAATCTGCCTGCCTGCCCTCCTCTATGTAGTCATTGTTAAACATCATCTGAATTATAAACTCCTTCTTTTATTTTAGTACAGTACAGCAGTCAACATATTAACATTATTTATTATTATTTTATTTTATATTTCTCAAGCCAGTTAGTTATTTTATTTAGTTCAATAAACTGAGTTAATTTCGCTGAACACGAATATATACTTAATATAATATAAAGTCACACGGGTGAGATTGTGAGATCAATTCAATTCAATCAATGCAATAATAAATAAATTACAACAATTTGCTGTCTTTATAAGTTCTTCTTATTGTAACAGAACAATTTCTAAGTTGACACTATTCACTTTTTTTTTAATCCCACACAAATTGAAATAGTTTGACTTGACTAAAAACTCTCTCGGTGTATTAAATTTATAATAAATTTCACCTCGGAAAAAACTGCATTCAATTCATGAAATGAAACAACGCTATGCTTTGCTTATTCTGCATGAAGAAGAAAGAAAGAATGGATGAGATGCTTATTCGTCTCGCTCTGCGAGTTATTACAGAACTTAATACTTCTTCCACCAGCAGAACTCTCCAACTAACTGGTTTCGGGCTCTGCCATGAAATGAAACTAACTTATTTTGCTTTAACTCTTTACTTTACAGAAAAGAACTTCACATCATCATCATCCTCAATGAGCAATGCAATGCAATGCAATATGATAGCAAGACACATGCAAACTAGCATAACATAACATAATGTTGCTGTAATGCAATATATAGAGTTAAGTGAAGTTAAGTTGGTTGGTTGGTTGGTTGGTACATAGTTCTGCAGTTATTTAGTTGATAGTGCGTTATGCAGCTCGTATACTTAATACATAGGTGTACTAAAGTAAAGTATCAGTGGAGGAAGCTAAACCAAACCAAACCACTGAATTTAACGAAGGAAAAAGGAATGGATGGACATTATTATTATAAATCCGCCTCGGTTGCAGAAGCAATCCTTTATCGAATCTCTGTTACTCACAGGTTAGTCGCTACTTGGTGCAAATGGGGAAAAGTAAATGCAACCTTCAAACAACTGTGGGGATCATTATCATCTCATCAGGTGAACCAAACCAGGCAGGAGGAGTATCATCATCTGTAGATGAGCAGACCAAAAGAAACGAATAACGAACTTATTATAACCATGTGCATTTTGAATAGGGAGCGATCTGCATGAACATCTTTATTGCTTCGATTTACCTTACCTTGCACGCTTTTACCGGCGGAGGAGGGAGGTAATTTCGTGGAAATGTAATATTAGTAGCGTATCGCTTTATTAGTGTAATTATTATTTTCAATGTTATATTAATGAGCGTCATTGAGTTAAGAAAGCTACAAGTCTGTTAATATCCTATCCTGATGGATTTACATTTACAGGCGAGTTTGTATATTATCAATAGATCCGTGTTTATATCTAACGTGTGCGATGAGATGACAGCAATAGAACAGGCAGGCCGCAGTATTGCATTTCCATATTTGGAATCTTTATGATTAATTATGACATTATTACATGGATTGATGTATAACAGGGTGAAAACATGTTTTGTTTGACTACTTTGAAATAGACAAATTAAATTAAGGGTTTTCACTGAAACAAACTATGTATGTATCACTGAATAGCTTTAAATGTAATTCAGGGAAAAGTCATTTAATTTGTGATTCACTGTGATGTTATGCCATACCTCATCAAGATGATGAGATACTACTAATACTAGGAGATGAGGGTTACGTACCTGGAATAATGGGTTTATTTATTTTGTTTAATCTGCTGCATTCATAATGAGCAACACAGGCTGGCCACTTACCTCTGCTTATATAGTTTTCACGATTTGTTGTATGCAAATGACATTTCTCTAGGAATAATTCACACTCAGTTCACTTGTCCATTTGCTTGCCGACCACAATTACACGCTGGCTGATGTCACGTTCTGTTCTTTACGACATTTTATGCATACGTGATAAAGAAAGAGTATATTATGGGATGAAATTTTTTGAAATCAGAAAAAATTGCATTGCATTTTTTTATATCACGGCAGGCAATATTGATCCAATATTCACGAACGAGGTAAAAAAGTGGTGGTGTAAATAGTACTCTGCCACTATATGTAATATTTTAAAATGTTCATTGAGGTGAACTTTATTAATTCCTATGCACATCTCAATAAAAAATAATATGCAATAACCAATACCATTAATTCCAATTGCTCACAATTTGAAATGTAAAAGTGCTGAAAATACCGTTCAACAGGATGGAGTCAGACTTTTGCATTATGTCTTTTCTTTTTTATGTGCAAAAAACAATAGATACACGTCTTTGCTTTGGAGCAATGTTTTTTTCGTATTCTTATTCGCTTCTGTGGACGATATAATGACAACTCAGTTGAGAATAATGCTGGTACAGAGTCTCATATGAAAATGCAAATAAGTCTCAGAGAAATCTCTCTGCTTGTGATATAGACTTGTCCATAACTCAACCTAATTGTAAAAGACAAGACATGACAGTAACAGCGAAAGAATTGCGTTTTAAGACTGGCATAAAGTTAAATGCAAAGAATTCACGCAATGGAATTTCGCAGGGTGATCAAATCATTGGACGATTCCCAGATCTTTGTTAGAATTTGCTATATGTAAAATTGTACAATCCAAATCCAATCCAATCCAACTGGTACTCAATCTTTACGCAACCCATGTGGTGACACTTGTTGAATATTCACATGTGGATTTTAGTGTCATTTTTTAAAGTTTATTATATAAGCAGTCTACTCCACTCATTCGCATTCCGGACACAATGTATCTGTAAATACGCCCAAATTCATCGAATTGTCAACGTTTTGTACCCACTAATTGATAGTAACTTTATTTAATTGCAGATGGGTATGACTTGTTAGGTTAGTAAACTTATTATATCAGTAAAGTCGTCATACAATACAGTCATACATATTAACCTTACCGCAGTGTAAGGATGGCGATGGCAGTTAGGTTAGGTGTTAGGTGAACTGAACTGCGACTAAACTAAAACAATTAAGAGCTTATTACTTGGCGTAGACTGAGTTCATGGACAAACTTATGCATAAAATTTGCATACCAACCAACGAACCAACCAAGCAAGCCGTAGTACATACAAATTTCCTCAACAAATAATAAACCTCACTCTCTTCTGGACAACAAAACAACAGAAACAGGAGATAAAACCGGTTTCAATTTTAGGCATGAAAAAGTGGAAACATTGAAAATCATAAGATTACTTATGTATGTTGTAGGTATACATAGTTAGAGATGATGGGAAAATGCCCAAAGCAAAGGTCTTTATTATTTCAGCGGGGATTTGACGCGACCACGTTAAAGACATTAAACAATGTTTGTCACGTGAATGAATAATAATATGCGATTGATGGATAGTGTTGTTAAAGTGTTTTATTAACACGGCTTATGGTTTGGTCAGTCAAACCCATATCATCATAAAAAACTTTTCATTCACGCTTAAGCCAAGCCAGTTAACTAGAGTACAAAGTAAATAAGTATGTAGATGGATGGATGGAGAGCATTACTTACTAGTATGTATGATATGATGATGTATAAAGTGTAGGAGTAAGTTTGTGGTCGTGTTAAAGTAGTTAGTGAACGAGATGTGTATAAAGGGTTGTCAGTAATATGCAATACAGTAAGTAAAGTAGGTGTGTTCTCTTATAACATAGTAAGCAAAATACTGATGATATTGAAGCTACACACGTATTAGTATTAGAACTTGTTGTAGGAGGGTAAAGTAATAAAATAAAACCTTTATATATTCCATCTCATATTGCATCCCGTGTTTGTATTTCTTTTATAAAAGTAGGTTTTAGTAGTATCAGCTGCCAATATTTTTATTTTTGTACTAAATCTTCACACAAAAAGAGTGAAGTTCATATCAAAAGTCTTTATTAAATGTCTTCTTCTTCAGTCTCTATTTTTGATTTCTGGGTAATAAATCCTAACCTTTGAGCGTACATTGTGTGGAGCTGGTATTGGATAGGATTCTTTATATTTGGGTGAGTCACACACAAAAACTAACTATGATTATTCTTTAAATTTAAGTAAGGGTAATTATCGTGTGTAATTTGTGTTACAGAAAATTTGTACATAAAAGGTTGGACAGAATTAGTTTACGAAGATAATGTTATAATTCAGTTGAAATGGGGTCCACTAAAATACCCCCCACAATGCTGTGGAAAACACAACGTGAGTATAGAATCGCATTATGCAATTGTGAATTGGATTAACAAAGTGTGCATTTTATTATTCTTCCCTTGTATTTGTAGTGCTGGACTTGGTTAACGAAGCCCCAAAAGCATATTGTGTCGAATGTATTGGTATAAATACAAACCACCGATTTTTCACTTCCCCCTCAGCATCAGCGTCTGGAGATGATGTGGATGTTGGCAGTGAAAGCGACCTTAGCAGTCATTCTGTTGGTTTATCCTCCCACAACGGACTCGAGCTGGATGGAAATGAACATGTCCATGAATTTGAGACAATCAGAGCAAGCGATCACGACAGTTTAGAAAAATTAACGCAGTTGATTCAGGTCAACCTTCAACTTGTCGATTCTTTGGCAAATGATCAGGTTGACCTCAATGCAAATAATTCGGGTGGTGTAAATGACATCTCTTCACTCCCAAGTTACACCCATTTCTCTCAGAGCGTTTCCCGTACAACAACAAATAAAATCATGATGAACTCTGGAAATAATTTGGAATCTTTAAAGATTCCTAATGAGAGTGAGAAGCGTCGAAGTAGTAAAACTGCAGCTGCGCCTTGGCACCGACCAAGCGTTTACTATTTTAATCCATTCGGCAGCTCATTTCATGGAAATCTAAGTCGATCCAATGTCAAAAGATTGCTGGTGAGATACCAATAATAGACGCTTAAAATATTTCTGGTGAGAACAACGGAGTTGAATATTTACTAATTTTTCAGTCGGTGGATGGACACTTTCTAGTCAGGAAACGATTGAATGATGGTGATGACGAGTTTGTGTTGAGTGTCAAGTGAGTTATTATTATCATATATGACAATTTTACCATGTCAAATCTGAATGATTGTGTGATTGGAATTACTATTTTCTAGATTTAATGGACGTGTCAAAAATTTCATGATCACATTTGATGACACTTCTGGTTTAATATATTTGGGTAACCGGGATAAGGGATTTGAGCACTTGGTAGATTTGGTACAAGAAGGACTGGTCACTATGCACGTTGAACACAAGGCAGGTCCTGTCATTGATTTGCTGTTTGATCTTACACAAAATGAGCAACATCGTATTGGAGAAAGCAGCAAGTATTTGGATAATTTGTCCTCTAGAATCAAGGGAGGTACTTTCACTGCGGATTGCATTTATGAATTCTTTGAGAGCAATAAGCAACAAAGCGATAACGG
>JAQFZJ010000027.1:0-118155 GCA_034695645.1 Folsomia fimetaria
AATTAATTGCATGCGAGTAGAAGGAGTAGTTGAGTCCAGAGAGAGAACACCGCCACCACCAAAATCACCAAAATTCACGTTTTTCCCTCGGAAGAACGAGGGACTAGGATAGTATCTGCTCGGTTAGATCAAATGCAATGATGCACAAATATCCGTAGGCTATTTTATACCAAGTGTATGTATTGTGTGCTGTCCTTGGCAATATTATGTAACTTTAGTATTTGGTCAGGTCTGACATTTTCTTTAAAGATTGGATTGTGTGCAAGTTAGTTGAGTAATGAAAAGAGTTTGGATTGGTTTGGGTTGTTTGTGAATCCGGTACAAAAAGAGATTACAAGTTGTAAACATTCCTCATCAATTTCCATCATTCTTTCTGCGGTTGTGGATTTGTGGGCGAGGAACATCACTGGGTGGTACGACCAGCGACCCCCATCATCGCGTCTGGATGTTATTGAATGTCAAAGTCTAGGATTTGTAGAATGTTGCCGCCATTAATATTCCTGTCAGCGACAACTGAATGTAACGACTGTTCCCTTCGGCTTGTGTGCACTTGACACTTTCTATAGGAGTGACCCCAACAACGACAAAGGTGGTGTGGTATGGACAATAGCAGTCAGTTGGTGAAAAGTGCACCTTCTTGAGTCTTTCTGTATATGTACAATGTCCCACCAAGATGTTGTTTCCTACAAACTCGTGGGAACATGAATTTGAGGTAATGGGATCAGTTCTTGTCATTTACTGTGCTATCCCTGGGGTCAAGTCCAGTGGCAGTGGCAGTGGCAGTGGATTGATTTTTATGAACCATCCTTCCACCAAATTATTGTCCTCCTAGAAAACCCATTACTGTTGAGGAAAACAGAGTTTACTGTTGGTTGACTTGTTCCCGAGCTTGAGAAGATTTGTCCAGTTTACTAACTCGACAAGTCACACACTTGTGGTTTCTCACCGCAGCAGCAGGCTTAGCTTCACGAGCGAAATCGCACAGTCTAGCTTATCCGGCAGGCAAGTGCACTTTTACTTCAATTTCAACTCTACAAACCAATCGCTAGTAGTGGTGGTTGGTGGTGTCTAATTTGACAGGGAGAGAGAGAAAGTGAGTATTGTAGACCATTTATCTTACAGGTGTATTGGTTGCTCAACCATTAATGAACCATAATGTCCTTCTAATTACGGAATGAATCTGAGAGAAGAAGAACAGATTGGATTTCCCGGATGTTCGCAATTTATGTTGAGTAAAATACAAGCTGGTTCAAATTCCGATGCTTCAGAGAGAGAGATACTTAATTTGTTGTAATATATACTAGTCGTCTCATGTCTGAACTCATTGTCAGTAATTCCGTGTACATATTACACTTCTTACATCCTGGGAAAGCGGACGTTGGACGAAATGAGACGTGTCAAGACTTACTTAAATGTAGTTACACAGCATACACAGCTATCTATATTACACAGATTACATTCTAGTATTTAAGAGTAAAGGTTTTCATTGTGATTGTCAGATTGTGGTTTGGTGTTCCGGAAACGATTAACAAGGGATTCATTCGTCCAGTCAGCTACTTCTTCTACTCTTCAACTAGATACAGGTCTGATTCCCGAACTACTGACTCTTTCCTTCCTTCCTTCCTTCTTACTTCGTCGTTGACTTACACCAAGCAAGCTAAATTGGATGGCTCGGAAAGTCCGTAAAGATACATACAAGAATATGTATACAGACAGAGAAACCATTGCAGAAGTTTTCTCTGGAGGAAGAAGGAAGATGAGGCAAATTGGGTTTAACAACTGCACTCACTGAATCCCCTTTCTGGAAGCAAGCAATTTATCATTTTACCTGCGAATGAATAGGATAGGCCAAAAGTTAGTTGCGTCTGATTCGCCATACGTGATGCTCTACGTTGTTGAATTTCAAGTAGCATTTCCGCCGTTTTATCAGCCTCACATCTCTACAAATAGAAGGAAGTAGTTTCCTCTTTTCCACTACTTTGCTCTAGGGTACTATTTACTTGGAAAAAAATATTTCACCCTCAAGCCTTATTGAAGAAGAAGAAGAACGAAAAGATTAGATCTCTATAGGTATATAATAAATATGTATGCAATTGTCTACATGTTTGTGTGTGTGCGTGGGAGGAGGTTGTTTTAGACAAGTCTGCAATAAATAATACATAAATGGTGGAAATAAGGAGGAGAAAGCATAATAATAATAGTTCACGCGTATGAATTTCTATTGGAATAGTATGTATAATCCTTGTTTACAAAGTATTAGTAGGATTTGAGCCACTATGTATTAGAAGAGAAGTCTGATGACGGAGAAAATTTGTTTGTAGTGAGTGAATGGAATTAAGGACAATAATAATACTTGTCTGATGACCTAGTAATGTGTGTAGGATTACTTTTATTGCTATGTACTGAAGGCGAGATTCATCTGGATTTAAATATATTTATTGTGGATTGTAGCTACTTATACACGTACTATAAGTATATATAAAGGAGAGGAATAGATTATTAGTTCACTACAGATCACCACCCACCACTATACTTATATGCTTATACTTCATCATTGTGTCAGCAGCATTTGGAATTACACATGGCTTAAGATTAAAGCTTGTGAAAACCTCTCACTAATATTCTTTGAACTGAACTGACTATTCTGGTAAGTATGCTTAGTGCTTGGTAGAGATTAAAGTGTACAACATATTTATTGAGATTACATCCACTTCCCTCCTCCACTTTCTGTACTAATAAATTTAAAGCAGACTAACCGCAAAATAACACACGCTTTCTCCGACCCTTGCTTTCACCGCGGTTGCCTTTCATCCATTTCCACACATTTTCTACCCACCCATCCACCCACGACACCATCCAGGTTTGAGTTCATTTTTTTTAAATATATATAGAAGATTATATAATGAATCAATATATGGCTACAGATAATGCTTAGTGGCATCAATCAATAAACTTAATTTTAACATGCATACATAAACTGCACTGAATCATTAACTTAAGCTTGGGGCTTTTTGGAGAGAGAAAGTAGTTGTTTATAAGTCAATTCAGTTTAAGCTCCTCCTTCCCTTAATGGAAAACAAAGTGGGAAAACAACCAAGTACAAAAGAAGATTTCTAATTCGGTTATGGAATTATTTGATGTAATTTATACAACCCACACTTTTGCATTAGATATGACAGACGACAGGAGGAAAGTAACGACGAGCCATTCAAATTTGTGTTATATTTTGTTGACTAGAATTAAAGTTGATGCAACAATCTCATCGGATGCTGTGATGATGGTTTGGTTAGTTTCAACAACGCTTTACTTTATGTGAAAATATACATACATTATATTTTCCTGTCTGCTTAATTGAAGTATAAGTTTTGATTGAAAGCTTTCCATTGCTTCATGCAAATGCAAATCCACCAAAAACAACCGACGTATGACGGTGATAATGATGGTGGGTGGTGGTACATGTCTATTTTGAACTATGGGAAACTTAATCTGCAGATATTTTGAATTTTGACTGCAAACTTCAAACCCTGGGAAAGTCTAGAGAATGAAACAATAGAAAGTGTAACGTGATAATAATAATTCATGAATAGAACAATACAGGAGAGAAATATGTGGACATGATGTGATGATGATTATTAAAACCAAACTCATAATAAATGCGGAGGAGTATGTGGGATTATATAACTTCATTACAAATGAAAAACAAAATTCATGAAAATATTTTGATGTTCGCTTCCATCGAAAAAGTATAAGTGAATTATTTCATGATTTTTGTTGTTGTTTATTGCAGGTGATCAAAATGTTGGCAGTGGTGGTGCTTCTATTTGCAGTTTGTTGGCTGCCTCTTCAAATGTACAACTTCTTTGTTAGCTTCATTTCTGCTATTAACGAGTAAGTACACGTATTGTTTATTTATTAATTTTAATTATGGATGTATTGTATATCGATTTAACGTATAACTTTCTCCTTTAATTACATCAAATCTTTCACTCTAGCTAAAATTCCGCAATTTGAACACGTGCATTCTCTCATTTCTCATATTTCTGCAACACCCGGTTTATACCACATTGCAATAAAATGGGATTTATGACACGTAAAGTTACCCAATTAATTAGCCAGGTTGTTCGCCATAAAGATTTATTTATCCATGATCATGCAATTAAGCAGATGCTATGAGCAGAGAAGTGTACCCTTAAATAGGATTGTAAATAGGATTTTATCACCCACTGATACAAAGAGAGCAATTTAAACCCTTTCATTGCATACGGATTCAGGATGCAAAGACAGATTAGTGGTTCACCATGGGGTTGATTTATCTATATTTATAGGCATTTCATTCATGACATACACGATTTGTTTTATGTGGTCACATAGTAAAGTGTGGTATGCGATGCGCCTAATACTAATAAATGTGGCTAATATTAGTATATGTTGGTATATAGTACGAGTAAATTATGGAGTACATATGTATTTTGTTATATTGCGTTGTTAACATTTGAATTTATTTGCAGGTACCAATACATCAATATCATCTGGTTCGGTTTCCATTGGTTGGCCATGTCAAACTCTTGTTGCAATCCATTCATCTATGCTATCTACAATGTAAGTTACTTTATTGTCATAATTATTTAATGAAATCTTAAGAATCTCCAATAATCTTCTATTAGTGCTCATAAATTAAACAAAGTCTCTTTTTAATCTCAACTAATTTCATGCAATAATAACCATGTATGTTATGCTGACGAGCATGATAACAAAAAGTTTGGCAGAACTTTATAATTTGGGAGTTTCGAACCAATATTTAAAAACTAGAACTACTCGCGATGTTGGAGGGACGCCAAGAGAGAGATGTGTCATTGTCGCTTGATAATTCTTGATGAGATCTTAATGTATGCACATTAAAGAGTGTACGGGCGAGTGAAAGTGGTTAATAATGATATTTGCATATTCATCAAGTAAGTTTGACAAGGGAGCTGAGTTTGTTATGATGATTGAGGCATCATCCTCTTCCAAACTATTTCCAAAATTCAGAAAAGTAATTTTCTTTCCTGAGATAGTACATAGTAGTAAGAAGGATAGATCGGGCAGAATAGTTTGTCTACATCTTGACTGACGCCATTACCAACATCCTTATCTGAAGCATCTCCAATGTGTATTCACCATAAATGAATCAGCTCCGCCGCTCTTCTATCGTGTTCTCTCGAACGAGTTACTACTAAATTATTTGGACGTCCAAGAATATTCATGTACCGTGTGTCGTTTCGTTGTATGGTGTCAGGATGAACTGTCGTGTCTAGTAAAGAAATTCATTGGGTTGTCTTGCCCTTGTGCCTTGTAAATTTGTTGTGAGAGAGAAAGAAAGGGAGCGACACTTCTTTTACTTTGCATTCATGTATGTTGGTTAGTTGACACTGTGAACAGAACAGAAGTGTCGAAGTTGTAAATCTTTAACTCTTTTCCTTCCGTCATCCGGTGCGGTATCTGTGACAGGAGGAATTTGGCGATATATAACATTAGTCATGACACTGCAACATTGGTATTGCTGAACCATTGTGGTGGTCACAATCCAATCTGGTCTCTTGATTCATATTAAAATGACTTTTTAAAATTGCTAAAATAAATGAGATATACAGATATATTGATCAAAGGATAAATGGATCAAAGTGCATATTGTTGTTGACAAACTTTAGCACTCCTCCACTGACTGAATAAGTAATTGAAAATCGTGTATAGCTTGAAGTCCAAACTTGGCTCTTTCTTGCTAGAAAATCCGTTCCATGTACTACTCTGACTCTATATAAATAGACGTGTTCAAAAATACTCATCAATTCCCTATTATTTCGCTGTGGGACAATGGGATTTTAAAATATTTCACAGTGCATTCAAAGTATTTCACGTGCTGTGGGAAATACCATTATGTGCCCTGATATGATCGGGCAAGATTTTCCAACACCACACAGAATTTGTATTCCATTCTACATTTCGTGTCTTAAATTGACGGAAAAGAAATCTATATCGGTTTTATAAGAACAAAATACATAGACATGAATCGAATGCATGCGAGTTTGACCCATTTCAAATCAGGAGAATGTGTTGTTGGGTAGCATAAAGGTATCATAAATATCGAACTAAATCCCTCCATATAAAGAGAATGGATCAAAATCTACCAAACAAAGTGGGATATTGTATAAAGACCATGTAAAAAACATTTTGAAATTTTGAGCCCTATTCACACCAACATGAATGTAAGACACGCTGGAGAGAAAAGAGTATCCTTTCCACAACCACTAGTACACCACCCCCAGCACACCACCACAGTGCAAACTTTCTCTCCAGGGAAGCAGATGCTGTAACCAAGCACTCACACCTCCCACAAATACTTGTTTGACGAATTCAATACACACAACGAACTGTACACTTGTACATAACAGTAGTAATCAATTATCTAGTTGCACTACACTACACTCTGACAGAAAGACTCCATGTGTACCTCTCGATTCGACCGTATTGAGGGAGTTTAGTGGGATGAAGACTGTTACTCTCACATGGATAAACAAGGCAAGAGCAGTTTAAAACTTGTCCAAGGTGGCAATAAATGGTGGCGGTTTTTGCTATAGCTAAGGGCGAGACATAATTCTTCCACTTGTGCACAATCCAGATTGAATTTTCTGCTTGAACAATGTTCCTCCGCAAGTTGAAGGGGAGTGATGAAAGTTGCCATATTTCGTAACATTGTGTCTAAAACGTAACACAATTTATTCTTTCCTATTCATGCAAACTACACTACACTACACACACCCTTGTGTACGAACGCTACCTTATCCTAACAAACATATTCTGTATGAATTGGAGTAAAGTAACGGGATTGCGAAAAGGAAGGAGTTCAATGTTGTTAAGTAGGACGAGAACATCGTTTACACTTTCTCTCCCAAAAAAATATCCACACCCGCATAAATTTTACTCATCCTAAAGCCCTGTGTATGTATGTATACCCAAATATATATTAGTTGCGTGTAGTATCATGTACTTGAAGTATAGCATAACTTGCATTAGGCCAACATTATATTATGTTTTATTATGCTGAATAAATCTCTTTTCGCATCACGGGATTTCTTTGTATACAATTTTCTACGCTTTTTTTTGTTGATGTTGTTATTGAAGGAGACAAAATCATGCACGCTTTATTTCGAATGGACCGTATTTCAACGATACCACTACATACGTCACTTGTAAGCAAAAGTGAGAGGAAAAATAATAAGCAGTAAATAAGCCGTATCTGTATAATAATAAGCAACAATGATTTTCTCTTTTGTGTGCCTGAGAGAAAGGTAGATAGATACACACACGAACGGATGAAGTATGTATCTATGACAGAAAAAGCCCGTGGAAAATATTTCCTTCAGAATCCTTCCTAAATGACTGTGAGGGTACGTATATTGGTGCAAAGTGAAAATAACTTCGGAAGAAGGATGTCTGGTTGAATGAACAAAAGGGTAAACCAAGGTCGGCCTTTCTTTCATAGAAACGTGGGATGCTTGCCATTCTAGCCTGACAGAGGCGAAAGGTTTGGTTTGGTTTGGTTTGGTGATGACGGATAAGAAGAAAAAGGGCTGTCAGGCAGCCAACCAATCAGAATATCATTTGACTTTTTCTCCTCTTCAGACACAAGAAACTGTCAGCCAGGTCCGAAATGGGAACGTAAATATATAGAGAAAGTCAGATAAAGTGTAGGGTGAATTTTTCTAATGTCACAATCCAAATGTATCTATTGTCTCTGTCAATCAAGCCAGCTTTTGAATTGATTGTCGGGAGTGGATACATAGGATTATAATAATTGTAATTGGATGACTGAAGTATGATGTCAATCCTATTTTAGAAAATCAACACCATATATAATTATTGAGTATTATTGTTTTTCTAAACTGTCAAACTTGTGGTTTTGTGTAAGGGTGGGTGGGTGGCAAATTAAAGGTTGTTGTTGTTGTTTCTGGCTGATGAATCAAATGTTGAAATGAAAAACAGGTTATACATACATATACTAGTTTTCCCTAAGGCGAATAATAATAAAGCTGCATGGCGCATCATACATATGAATGAATATGCGAAGGCATTAAAATTTTGGATTATTCTATAGAGAAAGTATATTGAGTGAGTTGAGTTGGTTATGTATGGTTTTGACATACATAGGTATTTGCTCACATTTAGATTGAAGTGAAATGAGTGAAAGCGGAAAAGGAATTGGTCTGGAAGAAAATGTTGGCAGATGCATTTGAGAAGCACGGATAGATGATATTTATCTGTGACACTTTAATTGGTTTGTAGAGAAGATTATCTACTAGCTTAAATATAATCCTTTCAGCTTGTGCTGTGCATCTATACATCTATTAGAAAATTCTCTAGTTTCTGTTTCGACTTGAAATATTTTTAGATTTAGCTTTGTGCAGATAATAGCACTTGGATGCATTACATATGTATGTACTGTCTTATATTAGAATTTACAGTATATGAGATTTGTGGATGGGTTGATGACGTCAGATTAGTACAAATTCGCAAAGTTTTTCCAAACATTTTGGTTTTACGTATAAAATTTCCACAAAGTTTATTATTTTTCTACAAAGTACTTAGGTATATCACATGTTATGTCATATACGTTTATGCACTCATTAATTAAGTTTTGAGATAATTAATTTTAAAGTTTTGTCCAACCGAACAAGATTCATCTAGTTGCTAGTATCACACAGCATCAAAATAAATCCAGGTTCATTCATTGTTCGGCGACAGACATAATTTGTAGTTTGGTTGGGTCTGGTATCAATAATTTTAGTCGGAAAGCTTATCCTCGGACTCATCTCTGATTACGCACGTAGATAGAGAGATGATAATTAATTATGAGACAGGAACAACGAGACGTCACAGGCGAATAATTGTCCCAAATTCCAATAACGCCAGGAAATAATTGAGAGAATTGGCTGCAATAGGAATTGAGAGAGTTATAATTGAGAGAGTTACAAAAAAACAAGCCAAACATTATTTTATTGCATGTCTCGTCTGTTAGTGTCAGTTTGTAGCCAATTTTCTACTATTATGATTTCCGAAAACTAACTGGTTAAGCTCGTAGCATGTCTTGATAAGTGCTCAGCAGGTGCCAGAGTACGCAGAGTAATAATAATTGAACTCTGTTTAATCAAAGTGACCTACATCCATCTTTTTTAAAATAATATTTCCGTTGAGGTTGCTGACATTTTAAAAGGTTCCGTTGGTTCTGTCTGCAAACGCTGATTTGTTAATTAAATAGTAAATTGACACCTGGATACCATTCTGACGCACAGTCTCCTGAACAGGAACAGAACTGACCAAGTGAGTGCGATTAATGCGACTTCGTTTTCAAAGGTTTATATGCCTGCAGACAAATATGCTAAAATTTTCACACGACCGCTTATTTATATAAAATCAAAGAAAATTCACTTTCCACGTGCCTCTATGTATATATTTTGTTTTTGATCGTATGCAACGAATTGCGTAATTGTTATGACGTTAATCAATCCAAAAATAAAACTACTACTATAACCCAATATAAATGCATGGATAAGTGTGTTACCTTGCAATCTTGTGATGAAGGGGCAAAGGTGGTAACCAATAAAATATAATTACACCCTAGGGTACTTGTGCATTTACCGTAGATCGATAGCATTTGGTTCTAATCCGGAGAATGCTTAAGTTTTATAAAAATTGAATGACTACATGTTCCATCTCATGTTATATTCAATGATAAGAAACACTCTCTTTTTATCGTTTTCAGGACAAATTCCAACGCGAGTTCAAGTCCCGACTTCATTGTTTCCGAAGTTGCCGTGGACATCGGGCCGACTCTCCTTGTTCCGAGATGTCAGATTTTGATCGTAGTCGGGTAATCCCTTAAAATATGTTTTCATCACAGCGTGTTCCTCCTTTTTATATTAAGCCATCTTTTACCCTCAACTCTATAAAAGTCAAAGTTCTATCCATACACCAACTTCCAACCGTCCGACAGATCTTGTCCTAAAAGTGCAACATGAGATACTCCCAGTTGGATATACAAATTGTCCATTCGTATATTACACATGCATCATTATATTTATTTATATATACTTTAGTATAATCTCTTGTGCTAATCCTTATATTATATTTATAGGTCCGAGCCTCCTACCGTTTCACAGCAGATGGAAGAAATACCCGTGGCATTCCATCCAACCAAAGTCACCGATGTCATAGATCTCGCAGGCATCCCAATAATCCCAAGAACGGGCCTGCAAATCCTGTGGGGAGAAATGGAGTGAAATCTGAGAATCGGAGACCGCAACCCACAGACCTCAATAATTCTCAAAGGGTTGTAGCCACATCAAATTCTAAAGCAAAGGAGTTGGAAGATCGGGACGAGGTTGATCTTATTACAAATCTAACGACACTCTAATTTACAAAAATAGGATTGAATTATTTTATTATTGGAAAAATTTGTATAAATAAAAAACGAGCACAAACAAAGGGTAACAATGTGAATGCCATTCGTCTGATATTGTCGTTATTATTATTGTTTATTTGTATTGTGTATTGTATACTTGTGTATTCATCTCGTTGCACCTGTTATGTTGTGTTACGTAATGAATGATATAAACATGCATTTGTATCAATAATTCCTAATAATATCTGATGTTAGTAAATTTCCTACATTATATGCATAGTCAGTTGTGCAATGACACTCAACTCAATTCAAATACATACATTTAATATACGCATAGCTGTAAATAAGTTATATTTAATGCACAACAACCTGAACTCATATTTATTTATTTAATCTAGTGCAGACTATATACAATACATATTGTTGATTATGCATAATAATGTACAGTGTATTCGTATAAAGTCAGGGATATTATTTGTATTTATTTTATGATATCTGGAAAAAAAATCCCTGAGATTGTCTTTGGAAGAGCAAAAACAAAAATTGAGCTTTGAAACAATTACCTGGCATGTTGAACTTTACTGTATTTTGTATACGACTTATTGAAATAATATGGCTCATATCCTCCATATTATAAATCCTTTTAATTTATTTATGAACTGTTTAAGCTCACAGTCTGAGGTATATAATGACATAAATACAAAAAATACTTATCTCTCAAAGAAAACGATAATATTATTAAATTGAAAGTATGTAAATTATGTATTAACTACTTGTTACATCATTGTTACTATAATTTATTTATTATAAACATAAATAATTCTAATAAAAACATGGGATAGTATTAGTAATTAAATGTCGGAAATTTACAGTGTCATTGTTTCGAGTATAATAATAATGGATTTGAGATAATTGATTTTGTCAAAATGTTGTCCCATTATTCTCCATGACCAAATTTCAATTAAAGAGAAAGTTATTATAAAATAATGTATGAAAATTTGGGTAATCCTTATGCCTTCCCTTCTGCTATGTATGAATGACAATGATGATGTTGTGAACGAAATCCGTGATTTTAATAAAATAAGGTGAAATCTGGATTGAATTTATTATCAAACATGATCCGAATTTTGTCAAAAAAACGGAGACAAAAACTCACCCTTTATTCTTATAATAGTACACATAATAGTCCCTACCTTTACATAATAATAATGCTAAGATTTAAATGAATGTTACAAATAATAAATCCCTGCTAAAAATAAATAGTTTTGCAAAAATAGCAAGCACACATTTTTTGTCATTTGTTTGGCACTATACTCATATCATGCATTTAAATAAAGCAAACAAGCAACAATTACCACTGCATACAATTAATTAAAAGACAAACAAAGAGAATAAAGTGGTGGTGGTGGTGGTTGCTGGCTCTCGATTTCCCCGTGCATAGAGCAATCCCATCATCCAGAGCCCACTACGTGCGGACGGGAATCTTCAAATCCTCTCATTTTGCGAGGACTTGTAGTTTTTGCACCTTCCTTCATCAGCCACAGCACTTGCAACTACTACTGCACTCACTCACTCACACTAACACACACCGTTCGTTGTTGTTGACAGACCCTCCACACATTGTCGCAGATTGACTGTCGCAAATTCCAAATAATTCGCAATACTTTGGTCACAAATCCCGACATTACCTGCCCAATGCAAATTGAGAGTACAGCTTTAGGAACAGAGGACAAAATTGTGTCTTTATTCTGATATTTGCTCTCATCCCGAAGAGTTTTTCCTTCCTTGGCCTGGCTGGCTATTTCGGTAGGTTGGATGAAGAAGGAGATGAGTTATTGTTGGGTGTAGGTAGAGTGAAGGGAGGGATTTTTACGAGATTTAATTTATTATTAATTGTCATTTTGATTAAAAGTGAGAGAAAAAGGGGAAGAAAAAGGAAGTCTTTTTTGGTAGAATTTTGTATGTTTGTGTGGCTGGGCTGAGTATATATATATATACACATATATATAAAGTAAAGTAAAAAGCAATCAATTACCTGAATTGTTCAATCAAAAGTTGTCCCCATCAGGCACACACACTCTCCACCTGAATTGTTGGGTTGATTTTGAGAGGACGAATTTTGTTACCTTTTGGTGTTCATTTCTTCGCAGCTAATTATTTATGTCCACCTTGACCACGACGACAACTACAGTGCGGACTATTCGTGTTCCTGCTGTCATTACACATTCCAAATTCACGAGGACGGGTGAGTATATATGAGAGCTTTTTGTTAAATTCATCTTAATTTGTCATAATTTAGTATGGGTGATGGGTGCAGTTATTTAAGGTTGTGCTGAATGATTTTAAAACGACTTTATTATTTTTAGAAGAAGAAATGGCGAAAAAGGGCTCTAAGATTTCTCCAGGAATGTTGAATGCCTTGGGAAGGCAGGTTGCTGCTGCTCACCAACCTTCTCATCACCAACCTGTCTCAACTTCTGCGCATCCAGAGTGGAAAATTTTCTCCGAAATTGATGTCGAAACAAAAATTGAGCACTATGATTGTTCTGAAGCGAGGGGGTGTTGCCATCATGGTACGTTTGTATATATAAACGTGATCGTGATATTATATTTTTATGGGATTATTATTATTATACGATTTTTAAATACAGAGGGCCTTGAAGGTAGATTGTCAGCGTCTAACAAACAATGTGCTCGAGATCTTCCGGTATGTGAATTATTCAAACATTCTATGTGTTTGATGTTGTAACGAATAATGACGATCAATTTTTGCAGGGAACTGAGAATATGAGAACTTGTGGTGATGGACACTCGGAATGCTCCAGTCATAACAGTCAAGCAGATGAGTGCAGACATCATGACAATTCGCCATGTGATTGCTGTAAGAATTTATTCATTTGTTTGATTATTTAAAACAATTAATAAGTGGTGGAATTGTTCTTATCCAGGTCGGCACGGCCATTTGACTTCATTCATTCGAGGTCCGGAAGATTGTAGGACTTGTCTTCGTCACATGGTAATATTAAATGTTATTTTTGTTATAATATGTGCAACGTTAGTAAGCGTTAATAAACGTTATTAACTGATCAATAATTGATTCTTCATAGGGGGGTGCTTTTGTAAGCCCAAAGTATCCACAAATTCGGCAGAGGATGCTGAAAACTCTTATCCAGAGGAGGGATCATAGTGAAGAAGACAGCGGGGATAGTCCGAAGGTTAAGGCTGAACCAATTTCCGTCAAGTCCATTCCGTAATGTTTTATTCCGTTAATTAAATGTATTTTTGAGTGCAAAAGAAATCATAACAAATTACAATTGTAGATGTGGGAAGAAAGAGCGTTTAATTATTCTCAATCCTGAGAATAAAAATGATAATGTCGATGATCTGGTTAGAATGATCGAAGGTACAAAATTGTGCAATGACCCAAGGAAACTTGCGAAAAAGGCTAGGCAAAAGGAGAAAAAGGTGAGAAGCAGTCATTTAAAATTTTAATTGGGTTTATGAAAATAAATAGAACCAAACCATAATATTTTTTTTCTTTTACGGATTTAGATGCAAGTGAAATTCGAGGAAGATTTGCGACGAGAAGAAGAAGAACGCAGGATTAGGGAAGAAGCAGAAAGGGCCATACGAGAGCAGGAAGAACGAGAGGAAGAAGAAAGACGCAGATCCGAAGAATTGAAACGGCAAGCAAGGCGACAGAAAAAGAAGAACCGAAAGAAGAAAGATTCCGAAAAAATCACAGAATCCTCGCATCCTGCAAACGATACTTATGGCACGGCCAAGTTGAAAATTGATTCCAAGCAACAAAACGATTCTTCACTCTCATTTTCAGTCAGTAATGTCAAGACAAGCACTAGTCCCTCTGACACGGTTCGTAAAGTACTAGAAACAGTGAAACCATTGAGCGACGATGCAGCTAATGCTGACAAGCCAAGAATGGTCACTATTCGACGACATCCGGCTACGCATGACAATCAAAATGTCGTGACCATTACGCTAAGCGACGATAAACAAGGAAAGAGTCCTGTGTACATGCTTGTGAACGGTCACCGTAAGTAAAATATATATTATTGAATCAACACGTCCATACTGTTTAATATAATACGTAGTATAACTTCTTAATTGAATTTGACAGTTGTATCAACTGACTCATTTTCGGGACAAGAGCAGCAACAGAGTGCATCTTCATCAAATCATGTCGAAGCCAATGATGTAATTACTGACAAAAAGAAAAAGAAAAACAAGAAGAAGCAGCAAAAACTCGAAGGCTCTGTAAATGGTGATTCCGCTTATAATCATCACCAATCTCGAGACAATTTATCGGCACTTCCTCTCAATGCAATGCCAGCCATGCCGTCTGCCACCAACGACAATACTTCCTACTCTCCTGTTGACTTAGAAAATCTAAGTCTTCCACCTGGAATAACTATTACGAAAGTTCCCAACACCCGGAAATGTAATTTTCTAAAATTATTTACTTACAAATAGTTTTTTTTATTATTTTAAAAGTTGAATTACATTAGTACATTTGTTGTTCAGGCGAAAGCTTCCCTGAGAGGCCAACTCAAGAGAAAATTACACAATATCGCATACCATTGGATCCGCGGAATTACGCCGCCGATGATGACGATATCTTCGGGAGGAAAGAGAGTGAAGAATTTGAAGAGGTTTGTTTATTGAGTGTATATATTTTAATCGGAGTATTTGTTAGTAAATAAATAACCCCAAAGTGACTATATTTTGATTTGACCATGTATATTCTTTCCCGCTTAGGTGATTAACAACAAGACTCGTCGAAAGCGTATGAAGGCGGCAAGGACAACTACCGACCAGCGGGATGGCTCTGAAGATACGGACACTCGGGAGAGTCCTAAGCACATGACCCGTCGCCCATTTATTTGTGATTCTAAGCCGATAGAAAAAATAGTGGAAACGCCTAAAGCTGGAATTTCTTGCACTATTTCCAAGAAGCCTAACGGCAAACCGATTGAACATATGGTGTCAAAGTCAAGACGGGATCACACATTTCGACATGACGGGTTTTCATCTTCTAACCACAACCAAGTTCCCGTAATGCCACGGTTGCATAGAGCTCATATGAAAAATGGAGATGTTATGCTCTCCAATTGCAACGTGTCTGCAAATTATGACGGAAGGCAATCATACCCTGTTGTGGACTCCGAGAATAAGTCAGTACGAATGGAAGCGGCATCTACGGAAAGATTGTTCGTAGGAAACTCACACCCTTCCCCTCAGCAGCAAGTTCAGGGGAGAGGAAATGGAATTCCATCAATGCCTCCCACAATGCCTGGGTATATGTCTCATACATCGTTTCCGCCAGTAGCTGCTCCCTCGCCAATCGGACGACCTATTTCCATTAAAGCTGAATCTAATGAAGAATCTTGGAATCCGTGGAAGGATTGGAGTGAGCAAACTACCCCTGAGCATCCTACTCCACGATACGGGATCAGAGATCTATTTCAAAGAGTAGACGCTCCTCCAAAAACATACGCTTTCCACGAACTTGTGAATAAATCGAAAAGCCCAATCCAAAGACCCTCGTACAACGTTTTTGAAAGCAATTTTCTACAATTGAATGAGAATCTTGACAGCCGAAGCTTTTGCAGAGATAGACCAGCTACATCGTTTTCTTCTTTTCCACAACAATCCTCCCAGTTTGAACATAATGGAGAGCAAATGTTTAGAATCCCACAACAGCAGCAGCAGCAAACAGACCCCACTGCATTTGCTCCAAATTTGCCAAGTTACAACAATGAACCTCTAGCAAACCAACAGACTGAGCAAGACAAGATATCTTGGAATGCATTCTCTGGGGTGCAAATACCTCCTTACTTGCAGCGTCGACCGTCGGACAAGGCAGATTTTGTTCTTACACAGCAGAGTCCGACCCAAGGAATATCGTCGGCGGACTTGAAGACGTGGGAAACCTATGCAAGAGATCGAAACCCTATGCAATCTACGGCTGAAAAGTTGAACAAGCTATCTTTGTCTCCCTTACAAATGTGTCAACTTCCACCAAGTATGTCTACGTCTGCAGGAATTTCTCCGTCACTTCCCTATGGGATGGGTAAATGTCAATCAAAAGTTGATGATTATTAGTAAATTTGTTACATTCTCTCAAATTTTGATAAATTTATAGGATCTTACCAACCACAAGAATTAGCAGACAGGAGTGGATTTCCAATGGAATCATCACCAGGACATGAGTGGCAAGCAAGACCTTCTTCGGCCAACAACTTTTCTAAAACTCCATTTGAACGGTCCCAACCGGAATCCTACAATTGGGAGTTGGGGCCCGCGTATTCTCGTTATACAGGTTACTTGATTTTTATATCTAATTGTACACTCCTACCTTTATTGTTAATATCACAAATATATAATTATTAAATTAATTTCATAGGTGGAGGAGCCGTTTAAAAGGTACATTACATACATTCCAATTCCAATCTATATGCTGCAACCCAAACTGCAAATTAAAAACGCATTCCTGCTGGGACGGGACTACGAGAGCAACCAAACTCGGAAGTATTCAACATTAACTATACTACAAAAGCAGTCAACTGTCTCGAGCATTCTTAGCTCGCTCTCTCTCTTTATATATATCTCAAGTCCAACATTTGTGTGTTTTTATTGTACAAATAATAATAAACAGCTCCACATGAAATAGAAATTACTTGCTGTGAATATAATCCAGATTGATTTTGCATTAATAGCAATTAACAATTAACAATGCATGCAAATGTCGACCTTACATTAGATTTCGTCCTTTTTACAAGATTATCATCATTGTAATTACAATTTAACTTTACTGGATCTAAACAATTGCATACCTGAACACCAAAATAAGCGTTTGGGGTTAACTAAAATGCCGAGGCGATTCTTTGTCCTACCTGTTAAATTTAATTGATAATGATTTTAATCCCTTCTCGTTATCAATCACAGGTAATTAAGGTAACCAAAATTGTATAAATGTTATTAAGTTGAGAAGCACCCATAAAACTTTTTTTTATTCAGTGAAGGTGACGCTAGTACTGCCATATCATGATGATACTGCTGTGATGTGGGTTTCTTTGTATTCTTGAAGAGGGATGATGACCACGGTTTCTAAATCACGATTTGCCCAAACCCATCAGTCTGAAAAGTGGTTTTAATATATTCACAAAGGGTTTATTTGTAAATACAAAAATGTAACAGATTGGATATCCAGTGGTCTCTCTCCCGAGAAACTTAAAAAAACAAATTCCAAAAAAATATAGCGATTATTACTAATACTAATATTAGGACATTGCTATAGACTTGTTCTTTGTATTCGAATAAGTCCTGCCTGGTGACATTAATATAGATATAATAATAACAGTCCATTAATTTCGTGGTGGTGATGGAGTCAGCAGAAGTTGGGGAACTGCTTACGACCTCGCACATTATATTTTGACATTTGGGACCATTAGCTGCTTCATGATTCCGGAGAGAATTGAGTAAACGCTTGGTCGATTAAATGGAACTTATTGGACTTCTTCTCAGAGAGAAAGAGCTGAAATTGCCCTCAACAAACTCTGTCGCATTCGGGTCATTATTATTATTATTATGGTGAATTATAATATGCTCATTGTACCATTATTTATTATAACCATCCACAATCCACCACACCCGTTTCCTCGTCCTCATCCACTCTTCTTTTCTTCTTCCTCAATTTAGACCTCAACATTCCATTTTGAATGGCAACACTTTTATAACAAAAAACTCATCTCTTTTTAGTCACCTGGGAATACCAAATGCAAAGAGAGAAAAGAGAACTGCATGAGAATTCTCCTGGAAAAGGTAGATTCTTACATGCACCATAAAAATGGAGTCAACCCAACAAAACGACATCAACTTTTCTTTTAGAACCGTCCGCATAATAATAATTTGCTGTCTTTTTTTTACTCCCTCAGAGAAATTTCTTAGTATTATGCTATAAAACTATGCAGAAAGCGGAACTTGTAGAAATGAATTCTTCGCGCAAGAAAGATTAAATATTGCATTCCTTTTTCGTAAATTGTGTCATTTAATGGAAGAGAAGAAATCCAGGATTTGTCTATTCTAGCAGAAAAAATGATGCTAATCAGCGATTACCCAACATTAAGTAAGTTTAAATTTATATAAGCTTCACACAACACACAAGTTCATCACGGCCGGCCAAGAAAGAAAGAAGGAATACATAGCACTATAAGTTCACGCGTTTTTGTGATAAAATCTCTATTTGTTTGTTTGTGGAGATTATCAGATTTGAGTAAATGTATCGTTGTTTGTATTTAAGAGCTACAATGTGTAATCCGAAAAGTAGCCAAAAAATGTTTGTCCAACACGGCAAATCATATAAATAATATTGAAAAAGGTTCCGTCCGTCCGTGTTAGCTGGCATTTAAGAAAAATGGAAATGAATTTCACCGCACTTATTTCAAAGGAACAATAGTAAGAATAGAATTGATGCACCTAAATAATAATAATAATAATGGTGAGGTTTTTGAGAGATTGCTTTGGTTGGTGGTGGAGGAAAAGTCGGCTCGTTTGCCAGGATTATGTAAGCCGGCGCAATAACAACAATGAGGAATGTGTAACTGAGCAAACAAACCCGTGATGTGATTTGGAAAAGAGAAAAAGCCAGAAGTGGATCTTATCTCATCAATTGTGGATTGAAAGGGAAGAAGCAAGAAAAGAAAAGAAGTGTGTTTTCAGGATAATTACTTTGAAATGGAATTCGATACAATTAACAGACCCGACTCAACTGACTGTTATTCATGGATGGAGCAGGGTTACCTTTTACAAATACTAACAAGTTATGCGTTGATCACAATGCATATCAAAAATAAACACTGATTTGGTAGATTTCTCTCATAAAAGAAATGGCAAGTTATATTTATTTATATGTATGGGACCACAAAATTCTCTTCTTAACAAGTAAATCAAATTAACAAGGAAAAGATTAATACTCTAAGCACGAATTGTCAGACACGCAAACATATACCTACCTACCAAAAAGACAGATTATTGTGTATTATGTACAGAATAATGCCCGATCTGATCAAATCAAAATGAGTAGGCGTCTTCTAAGTAGATCACGAATCAGATCAAATCAGAACAGATCAGACGACAGACAGGTAGGACGTAAGAAGAAGGTGAGTGTCAAGATGGTCCAACATTGAGGTGAAGAGGGAAAGTTACGAAACTAACTTATACAATAATACATAATACCCTTATACATAATGTACTGATGATGGACACGCATCCAGCTCCTGAATTATGTGATTTGAAGAATGATATCATGATGATGGTTATGGCTAAAAGGTAAGCCACAAGGTGGTCTAATAATAATAATAATACTTTACTATTATTTAAGAAGCCACCCAAACCAACGTCTCACTTTCAAAGATTGGCTACCACAATGGAATGATTGAATAGAGATAGAAGAGCTGAGTGAGTGAGTGAATGTGTGGGAGCATCTCATTTACTTTACTTTACTTTACTTGGTTTGATTTGCTTTAGAAATGAAAGAAATGGTGTGGACGTGGACTTCTTCTACGATGTTGTCTGTGTGTGATTGAATGAATAATTCAGATGTTGGGATGGATGACATTTCATTTCCACTCTGGTTCTAGGTGTCGGATAGTGTGAAATGAAGTTGCTGAAGAAAATGAGATTTCGTGAACCGAATGAATTTTATGAGATTGGATGAAGAAAGAAAGCAAGAAAAGATTCCATCCACCACCACTTTTGGAACTTTTGCTTTTCGGATTTCCTCCAGATTGGCTGCTGTCAGTGTGGGCAGTATTATAACCGGCATGGTATCGTGTAGGAGGGTTGTAGTTGTGGTATGAGAATGAAGACAATGGGATGGATGGGTAGATGGATGGATGGATGGATATTGATAGGATGAGGCAAGAAAGATTGGATACTGATCTACAGGGATTTTCTCCGCAAACTTACATCGGGATTGACTTCCAACAACATGGAAAAGAAAAGAAGTCTTCGTGTTGATGGCTGGTTTAGTTTGGTTGCTGATCTGATCCTATTCTAACTTCTCAACTCTTCATACATACATACATGGATGGATACACGAGATTCGAAATAGGAAAACCGTTTTGTCTTTCGAGTTACTTGACTTACTTGCTTACCACCACCACCTCTACTAGTAGTCACGTAGTCAGTCTATATTATTATTATTACATCATGCACCCTCTCACTTTCTCTCACAGACTTACTTATCTCAAGCTAGCTCTCTTCTTCTTTTCTTTCTTTTTTTCTGATTGTGTGTATTTTGTGTACTTTTCTTGTTCTCAAATCCGATTCCATCCCATCTGTGTCTATCTAAGCAGGCTGAGAGACTGAAGGAATAAGAGTATACAACACAAAGTAGGGTTGTAAATGACTTTGACTTGTCGCTTCAAGGACTATGACTTCAAATGGCTTTATTATCATTGCACAGATTTCCCTCAAACTTATTCCAACTTAATGCAGTGTTGGGGTGAGAATGTGATAGGTTATTTTCTACGTGGCTGACTTTTCCCGACTAGAATCATGTCGCAATGGGACAATACGATAAGAGTTCAGTTCATCAAACAAGTCATGCCCCAAACGAACTTTTTACCAGAAAATGTTGCCGTCTTCTCTTCTTAGGGGACAAGGTTTTAGGAAGGACTTGAATTTTACTGTTATTAGCTATATCAGCACTTTTACTTTCAGATCCATACTGAATACGATCAAATTGTACAATATTCGTGATAATATATGAAATTGCAAAACACAAAAAACAAATTTCTTGTCTAGAAAGTTTTTTTGTGAAATCTAGCTAGCCGTGTTTTTAAGGTATCATTTATTCAACTGGAAGTATTTGCTGAGATTTAGAATTATAGTTTTCAATAGGTGATTGGTTGGAGGACGATGTATGTATAGTAGAATTTATTTTAGTATGCAGGTTATAGTTGGGGTGCGGCTGATGTGAACAAGGAAGCAAGATGGTCATGAATCTGAGCTTTGCCTTGTGATCTCGAGGGACCTTTGATATAATTCGGTGTTTGAAAAAGGAAGAGTAAGTCAGGCGTAAAATGTATAATTAGGAGCGAATGAAAGTTGCCACATCCAATTGGTTTTCTCCAAACCAAAGCTAACTAGTTTAGTTTAGTATCAACGGGAGCAATTTGCCCAAGTAGTCCAATATCATCATGATCATCCTATCCTTCCTTCCTTCCTACAATTTAATACGACCTACCTTCTCTATCACCCATTATTATCTCTATCCCTCTCTGGACATGGCTACCTATGTACCTATAAGTACCTACTTATGTATGTAGTACTATCTCCACCTCATTCACCATCACCAACCAACAATGGAACCATGGGGTGGCTTTGGGATCATCATATTTTAGCGAAAAATGTTTTTTCGCACCGCTAATCCTATCACCAAGCCCCCCACTGATTTCTTTTCGTGGTGAACTGGGCGATCTGTGTAATTCCACGTGATGTATTTTGTAGCATGATGATCCGTGTGGAGAGATCTTCTTATTGAGGATTTCACCCTGCACATGAGGATAGAAAAAGAGGATCGAAGCCTTTGAGCTGAACATCATTGCCCATTGCTGCTGCATTGTTGAAAACTCTTCTCATTACACGGCAGGGAATAGAAACACCAACCTATCAACCATCCTTCTTGTCCGTATAAGCTCAAAATCTCTCACAATGGTGCGATCCAAGATAGGTCAAGTTAATATCATCCATCATCACTAATGCGACTAATGCAACTTGTTTAATTAGTGAATTTTACTTCCCATCTTTTAGAGAAACTTCTTGAGGTAAAAGGTCGATCAACAAATTAAGGCATTATAAAGTGGTTGTTCCTCCGTATATTTAAGGTTTTAAACAACAAAAAGTTCTCATTATCATTACACTATATTAAAGAGCTAAAATTGGTTTGGTTGCATGCTGTTGCAACTGGTGTGTTATTTCAAAATAAATATATATTCCAGCATGGATGACACACCGAGCTGTTGTGTCATACATAATTTGAAGGGAGTGGTGTGTGTGGTTTAATGTATGGAACTTAATGGACCGTGGCGTCAAGTGAAAACTGCTCAGTGAAAGCAGAGCAACACCATCAGAGTTCCTCCAACTATTGAGGGAACGTTAAAAACCTTTGGGAATTCAACAAAATAAACCCGAGACTTTCTCGGTCAATTTTCGCTCATTGCAATTCCCTTTGGTTTTTATCCGCTCTTCTTACTTCTCACTCACACTCACACTCTGCTTTCGCTTATACTTACGAGTACTTATCCACACGAAACCATTTCAAGTCGACTCCTACTCGCCAAGTACTCCCAACACACAAGTTGTCAGAAGAACTACCTAAACCTAACCTATCTACCATGCAGGGTCATTTCCGACGACCAAGGAGTACATAGTACTGCAACCTTTTATCTCCTAAATATATGGATATTTCTCAAAGCATCCATTTGGCACAAGCCAATTTCCAACTCTTCTCTCTCTCTCTCTTCCTTAAATCTGTCTCCTTTTACACTATTTACCCGAAACAAAAAGTGAGTGTATATATCCTAACTCAATTTTACCTCAGAATAATAGCAACAAAACAAGTTCATCCCTTGAATTGCAGGCAGTGCAGTATATCTGTACATACATATGGTTTGGTTGACCAGATTTGTGCTGCGTGTTGATGGACCAAAATTAACATTATGTATAATAAGGTTAATTTAAAAGAGAGAGAGAGAGGAAAAAAGAGGCAGATTGAGAGAGAGAGAGAGAGTGAGTGAGAGAATGGATGATTTTTGCTGGGGTACTTCAACGACATCAAGTGTATTGAGTTGAATGATTATAAAAGCACAGAAGAATAATTGGGAAACCCAAACAAAGGGAGTCAATATGAATTTAATCCTTGAGGGAGTGCTCTCTCTGCCCAATCCAACTCCTCGCACATTGTTCATTATCCATTCAATTCCGAACCCAAAGTCGTCGTCCTATGCTATTTATTAGCGGGTGGGTAGTAGCGGGTAGTGTGTTGTGTATTAAGGGAAGCAGGAAAAGTTGAGCATGTATTTATTCATCATTCATGTTGTCTACTCTTATCATCTCCCATCATTTTTGTACTTCTCCGGGGGCGATTAATGGGCCAGTTGTTGCATTTTCACCCTCCTTGCACATCTATCTACCCCTAATAGACTCGATACCTCTTAATTAATAGGGCTTTTATCTGCTACTGATGAGTTCATCCACTTTCCACCACCAACAACCAACCATCTACTGCATCATTGCATCCCTTCTTCCAAAACTCTCCGCGGGGACGTGAAAGCAATGTGTGGTTAAACTCATCTAGTCATGGTCGAGGGCTCGAGGGAAAGTTGGAAGCAAATTGTGGATGGATGATGCCATCACTGCTTGGTTTTTGGTCCACAGCTCAGTCACTCAGTCACTCATTACATGAAAAATGAGTCTCTGATGAGAGTTAGTAGAAAGAGAGAGCACTTCAAGTTTGTCATTGTTGCCAAGAGTCGTAATAATGGGAGAGACCCCACCACCACCCATCAACTCACACACACACACAACCCTTGTTTTCCCTATCATAACAACTGGGCTTCTTCATGTCGGTCGTCCGTACTGGTTGATGATTATGAGAAACACTCGATCCTCGTTATAAGATAAGTGACGGCAGTGCTTATACAGCCACAGCCACATGCTCATCATATGTATGTAGCTATAAATAATAATTACACACCGTGTGCTTTTGCTCCATGTGTGTGGCTACAACGTGCTAATGGTAATATGTGGCCTTTGGTAGTTTTAGTTGATGTAGTTGAGCTGACCTGCTCCTCCGATGAAGTACCACTCAACACAACTGCCTCCAGCAAATTATACCCGCATTGACTTTGTTGGATAACTTTTCTCACATGTCCAAGTATCATTATTATCGTCACTCGGAAAATTGTGGGTTAGTTGGTTGTATTGCTTAAAAGGCTTGAGCGCTTTGTTCCTCTTTAATTAATTAGAGAAATAAAACCCCATTTTTGTAAGTAATACGAGAAGAGGGATCAATGAATGAATGGTAGTGATCATGTCGGTACAAAGCTGCTACAAGTGGAATATTATTGATGATGTAGTTTTTTAGAGTGAGGAAAAGTCCTCACTCACAAGTTAGCAGTATTATTTTCGTATGTTTGGAATGGACAAACGAATATTTATTACATACTTAATATAATTTAAAAGTCAACAATTTCGCCTGCTTTGGATACAACAATGAGTTAGGTTAGAAGGAAAAGGCTCATTGTAATGTTAGTCATCAACTTGGGACGTTCATTGTGAACTCTTACTCTGAGAAGCGCTGATGATCACAGGACAATGGTGGTTCATTGTACTTTCTCCAGAGGAAAACGCATCTATCCCGATTTGGTGGAGGAGGAGATTCTGGTCTGGATAATGTGGTCTCTTGAAGAAAACCATTGTGTCTGCTGCTCATCATTTAAGAAAAGCTACATACTATGCTGGGCAGCGTGGTACTTCACTTCCTCCAAAAAAGAAGATATAAAGTTGAGCCTACAGGCGTCTTTAAAAACTTATTCAATGAGTCAAACAGAACTAAACTAGCAATATCAAACAACTTTTCCACCATCCTTCCTCATTTCCCTAGCTCTTTCCTGTGTGTTTGTGTGTCCCATCCAATGATTGTTGGTTGGTGAGTGATTTAATATCTGGTCTTTCTAAAACTGCTGCACTCAATTATCGTAATTGCTCTCTCCTGCACCATCCACACAGTACACTGTCCAAGCAGATGAGATTATAGTTGACCAGATCGAAAATGTCCAACATCAATCCTGAAATTAATTTGATGGTTAATTCGTCAGAATGCACGAAGCGAACATCACATCAACCAGAGTAATAATCCTTTGGCTTGCTTAATCCTTCCTCCACTCCATATACATACATACATATGTACATACTACATAAAGGATATACATGATGAACTGGACAGGAGACAGACAAAGAAAGAGATGTCATCATACGAGGTGTATTATTACAAGCTTTTAGTGTTGATATTTGAAGAACAAAGGAATGCGAATAAAACTTTGGACGAGATGATGATGATGATGATGATAATGGTTATACAAATCAAATGGATATTTTCAATCAAGAGGGAAAAAGAGACCACACAAACGACGAGTGAGTGAGTGAGTGGTCTTGTGCTGAAGATTATATTCGGAGGGTGTAATCTTTCTGCTTCTGTTGGATAATACGTATGTATGGAATGGGAGCTTGAGTGGATTTAAGGGAATAGGATTTGAGTGAGAGAAGGAAGATGCAGTCCCGTTACAAATCTGTGTGATCAAAGCGATGGATGAAAAAATCTTTTTCAATTCTGCAACTGCCAAAAGCTATCCTCTCTTGAAAGGAACACAAAAGTCAGCACTTTCACTGAAATTAGACTTCGATTGAAGTTGCTTTCTGCTTCAATATATAAGTATCTCTCTCTCTCCGCGCTTTTCGCGTTTTCCTCGATTACTTTCTCTCCTTTGAGAAGGCGAACCCCTTTGTACACGATGAGCTGCTGCCAAGTACTGCAATGGTAAACAGCTGCTGCTTCTGAGAGAGAGATGTCACAAACCAACAAACTACAAAAACGACTCATCCTCTTTTTAGAAGGATGCTTCAACATGATGTATATATCCAAAATCATTCTATGTATGTATGTAACACCAATAAATGTTTTCGTCATTTATTTTTATCGACAAATTTCTCATCTTTTCCCACATTTTATATTCGTTCCAATTTTGAAGATACTACGACTTTTACAAGGCTTTCTTCTAGAAGAAGGGGGAATATTATGAGATGATAACTTTGTATTAATGAGCCTTTCATCCATAATCCATCCACTACCACCACTACCACCACCATCTCTACCAATTTCAAAAGAAGAGTTTCCCTTCCAAAAAGCGAGCTACTCTTTCAAAACGAAAGCACTCTTTCCAATTTATTCCAGCGTCCATTTAGCACCTTGGCTTCTCTTTCATTCATGAAGCATAAATGCTTTCACTTCTCCTACAACAAAGAATTTCATTGACTTAATCTTCGCCATCACCATCATCACTACGACGCTTACAATTCTTCTTTACCCGCACCACCCACCCGCACCATCAATAAATCTTCTTCTGTGTTCCCTTTCAATGAAAATAACATGCAGATGTTGTTCATTTCAAACGTGAAAGTGAAAGAGTTTTATTGGTGAAGGAACAAGACCAACTCTTTTTGTTATCAGCATCCCATCATCGTCGTCATCATAATCATTGCAACCACTTGCTTTGCTTGTCAAATTATTCGAGTTTATAATCATTTCCTGTTCGCTTTGCAACATTTGATGTTGCTATCTTGATTATTTTGAGCACAGCTTGACATTTATGTTCCAGTTAAGTAAAATGCAAGGGTGCCAGTGTGCGATGTGATTACAATCAATCCAATATTATCTGATGGAGAGCAACCCTTATATTCATTTATTTCATCACTCAATTCAATACGAACAGAATAAATCCAGAGTAATCGGAAAGTGCCAGATTTCATTGTCCTAAGTTTGCACAAATTAGCCCAGAGAATACCGTATAAATCCCATTTTACCTCGGTTTAACCTCGGTTCGGTAACATATACATTATTCTGTATTACAACAACCCATACACTATGTACTTAACTCTGTCAGCAAAGTTGTCACAATTTTGATGAAGATGCACATGTAAAATATGAGTAAACAACTGACTTATAAATCTTCTCGGCGACAGAAAACAAAAGATAAGAGATGCGGTTGATGAATTTATGTGAAAGGTGGACTAGTAAGACAAAAAGGAGAGCTGTTGTGCCGTGTTGGCTGATTGGAAATAATGTTGAAGTGGGGGCACAGAAGGGATTTGGTTTAGTTATGCAGATGGAGGGATTTGTGTGATGTGCGGACAGGTTGGTTGGCTAGGTTTGCATTGCAGATATACTATTACAAAAAAGCTATAGAATACGAAAGTGGTATCAGTGGTAAGTAATGTACTACCGACCAGGTTAGTGTATCACTTTCATTTCATGCCCACCAGCAGCAGCAGCAGCCAGGCAGCTCAGCCAGGCAAAGCTTCACAAAATCGAATCAGACATCAACGACATCAAGACTCGCCCTCCTTTGTTTGGGCGAAGGGTTGCGTTGCAAGAAACTTACAACAAGCGGATGAAATCTATCCATTCAGAGCAGAGAGAGGTCTTCCTAAACATTTTGGCCATATATTGATGTGGTTGGTTTCAAATGTTTAAAATAAAATCGTTGTAAATTACAAAATATGTATTTCTAATTGTTGTTTCATTGTATTCATTGTTTTATACTTGCACATTAAGATAATTGAAGTAGAGATGAATTTTTTTTTGTTTTAAATTTTGATTTCCGGAAAAATAAAGTGGTTGGTTAGCACTGAAGCGAGCGAATATGAATAATTGGAACAAATCGGGTTAGAAGGTTTGTTTATTGTTTGTAAGAGAGAGCATTTATGGATGGAAAAGGGTTGAGATACTCTTTGATGGACAGAGAACTTAATGCGATCTCCTCTCTTCCTGGGGATGGATCATCGTCCAATGGCAACTTAACGTTCCTCGTCTCTCTTTGGTCAAGTAAATGGAGAATAGTGTCAAATTTCATACAAAATCTGTACACAAGAGGAGATAGAGCTTTTAAATCATATCAAAGCCTGTCTACAGATATATCTTGTATGTATGTATGGTGTCGTTAGTAGGAATGAAATTTGAAGAGATTCATAACATTGTGTATATACAAGAGAGCGAGCTTGCATAGGAGGACAAAAACAATAAGATAGCGATAATAACAATATTTTGTATCATTCATTTCATAACACATAGTTCAAACAAATAAATCCCACTTAAAGTTGCAGCATTTAACGTAAGCAATTCTCCAGTGAGTGGTAGCCTCCTACGTTTGTTTTGGTGGACTGGACATAACAGGGATTTGTACCATCAAGTGTGAAAGCACTAATTCGAGGTCAAGAGGACTCGTCCCTTGTATTTGTTTCGATGTGTCTTCTCGCTCATCTAACGTAATCTTTTGACGCGCCGATATGGTGTTCAAGGAACCGCATAAAATGGTTGGCATTTGGTTGGGTTGGTCGGGTAGACACTGCATTTTCTAGTCTTATGTATAAAATGCCTAAGGATAAAAGATGATAACATCTCCACACTTGTTAACAAAACTGTTTTTAGCCGCCCTATATAAACTTGAAGATGTACCACAAGATGGACGGGATCAGTACCCTTCATCTAGCAATTTTGTGCCGGTCACCTTTCAGCAATGCATAAACAAACCAACCAAACCCACCCGATATTTTCCTTGTTTACAAAAAGTCGGAATCAATTTCATGAGTAGTTGGAGTCAAGTCAACCCACCCACCCAGTCAACCAAATAGCACTCTTCTTTGGGTGCATCGTTTGAAAATTAATCAAACGTGAACTTTGTGCATAATGCACCATTTCTCCAATGTTCGTTCATTTTCATGTCAAATTTATGGTATCTCTGGTTAGTGATGGTGGGTCTAAGTTAATTGTGACATGAAACGTTTTGCTCTGTTCTGGAAATGAATTAATGACAAGTCGTGTGTATGCATGTGTGTGTCTACCCTATCACGCAAATCCGTTGATTATGACATGTGTCAATTTCATCAGTAATAATAAGTACAACACGGATCATTTTGCCCCACGTTATTCGAGAATTTTTTGACAGGTCTTCTTAAATAAGTAAATAAAAATGGGTCTGGCCATTTTTGAAATGTGTATAGGTACGGTCAAATTTAGATTTGATTGATTGAATTAAATGTATGGCCTGACCACCGGTGTTCTGACCGGTAGCCTGCTGCAATATCGCTACAAATGATTCACGAATAAATGAATCTTTTATCCAACAAACATCTTGCAGGCTTAAGCTTACAGCTTATCCTAGCATTTGTCTTATTTGTGAAGGTACATTTTCTTTGTGTATTTTGCCACAAGTTGTGTTGTTCCAATTGTAAAAAACACATTGCCAGCCAGGCAGATTGTCATTATATGGTTTTTACTACACGTGGTTTGGTTGGTTTCTTTCATTCTTCTGCGGTTCTCTTCCTAATGGAAAAATGTAATTCGAACCGAGAAATCTGAGACGAATAAATAATTGGCATTTGCCCAAGTTTTGAATGAGAGAAATGTAGAAGTGGTTGGATGGATCCCTCCCTTCTGTTTCTCTGGGTGTGAAAGCATTTTTTATTATTATTACAAAAGTAGATTCCTTTCCTTACTTACTGCACCCTCATCCGGCAATCCAAATCATCGTCGTCCTCACTCACAAAACCACACCAACCATAAAGCATACTTGTATAATAATATGTTGGGTTTTGTTGCAAATAAAAAATAATTGCTCTGGATGGGCATCAGCAAACATTTATCCATTTTTTTGTAAGAGTGGAGTGAAATTGTGGTTAAACGGCTGGACTGGATGAGGTGAGTGAGTGAGGTAAAGAAGATGAAGAAGGAGGACAATATTATATAATACATAATAATAATAATCATAATGCACATGTATTGTTGAATGCCCTTTGTCAAATGGTCTTTTTGAAGTGTGGGGATTAAGATTGGAAGAAAGAGGGGCTAATGTGTTTGGTACACAAATTATAAGGGTTTCATTTGGTGGTCTGGGCCTGCAGGACTAGTCGGTTGGTGTTGGTGGGCGAGTGAGTGAGTTGTTGTATATGTATGTATGTAATAAGTGTCAAATCTCAAATTCTTTGTCCTTAGATTGAAGGGATTTTATGAATTGAGGACCACGACGATGAACGAATCTTTAAAAATAACGCTTTTTTATCGTGGGAATGTATCCTAACAAGGAAATTACTAGGTAACTAATCAACACAATGAAAATCTAGTTACTTATTATTATTCTACGTTTTCATACCACCCTTGTATTATGCATTTATGATTGTAATGTAATAATAATATGTTAAGGGCAAAACTGATAATTTGTGGGCTTTTATATTTCATCTTGCTCAAATAGTAAAAGGTTTATATAAATAATACCACGTCAAAACCATTTCTCAGATTTCTAACCATTCTTCAATTGCCACAACCACCACCACTACAACCGCAAATAGAAAAGCATTTTTATTAAAATAAAGTAAGTATAAAGTCTACCTTGAGACAGGTAAATAGGAAAATATACAAAATATGGGAAATTGAAGAATCTGTGATAACTTTACCTTACCTTAATTGAAAAAGATAACAAGAAAAGTAAAAGGTTGACTTCATGTATTTATACAAAATTGAGTACCCTTGAAATGATATTGGTTTAGTCCACAAATGAAAACAGACCTAAAACTCAACCGAGATTAATATTCAGTGAATTTCCTGCTTGAATAGGAAGACGTTGTTTTACAATATGCACCACATGGAAAATAATTAGGGATCAAATATCACCAAAGTAATCATCCTATCATCCTTGGGTTGAAATGAATGTCCTCCATTCAACCGTGCATCAAACGCAACCTCGTATTAAATTGCTAGTTGTGCATATTACTATAGGATTACAGTACATGCTACTGTTTCTGATTCGAAGCAAACAATTATAACAAAGCAAATGAATCCTCCTGCAAATGGTCGGCTAAGGTGAGCACGCATGTATATATGCCATATCATGTAAAATTGTTATCTCCATGATATTTAATAGATCAGATCCCTGAAAAATTTATCAAGGTATAGGATTTATCGAGAAGCTATTAAGAAGTTGTGTCATATAACAAAAATTAAATCAATTTGTAAGCAAGCATATGTATGTATGCTCTCTGTCAATATAAGGATTCTTTCTTGTTTGAAATGAAAAGAAGTTCCATTCATCCATCCAAGTCAGTAAAGTATAAAGTAAAGAAAAGCGAAAGTGCCAATTGCTGTGTCCACCAACCAGATAAGTTCTCAAGTAACTAATTTTGTGAATGAGTCCGTGTGGACAAGAAGGGTGATGGATTCAGCAGGAAGTTGGTTGGTTGGTCTTTGCACCCGATGACTTATATATATTTACCACTCCTGTTGCAAAGCAAAGCAAAATGGATTGGTTGAATGGTGGTGGAAATTGAGAAAGTGTACAAATTAATCGGAAAGAGTTTGGTGTAGTCTTTTCACTCACTCACTCTCACTCCGATATGGTTAAGCCTAAACTGTTGGTTTCATAAGGATTCATGGTGATATTAGAAAGAAGTTATATATCTGTATAAATTCAGAGGTCGACCGGAATCAAAGGTTGAGTTGGGATGTTCATCACTTACCACCATCATCATCACATCACGGTTCTTGTAAAGTAATTCTGAGAAGTGATGTTGTTTATTATATAGCAGACAGAGTTTGTTTCCAACTTGTTTACGCCACCAACCAAAGTTTAGAAACTGTTGATGAGTGGTTGGTTGGTTAGTTGGATGGTTGTGGGGAGATGAATAGGTAGTAAATTCTGCAGTAGGTTCACAGAAATTAACTCATTAGTAGAATTGGACCAGTTATTCAAATGAGGAGATGAAGAAGAAGTGTGCGAATTGAATTCATTTATCAAGGAATGAATGAAATGTGAGTATAGCTACTAATTGACGTTTACGTAAGAAGAAGGAAGGAAAGATTCATTATATTAAATACAGTGTAGGTGAGTGAGGTGAGACGATTCACTACTCACTCACCTCACTCAGGTCAGTTAATTTAATCCAATTTATTTGATCTCCATGCTGGAGAAATGGAGAGAAAGTGGGATGGGTGGGAAGACAGAAAAAGAGTTTCCTCCAATCCGGAGAAGAACTGGGTTGATGATAGGGCAATCTAATTATCCACACATACACACACACACTTCAGACTACAATCCAATCCAAATACATACATACATGTTAGATACATGAACAAATTGCATCATGCTGCTTCTGGCTGGATATCACGTTCCAATTGGAATAGAATAAGGGATAGATCCATGATGATGATGATGGTGGATGGAATTTCATTAAAAGGAGGAGATGATGTGAGTGGACATCTATCTCACCCTCTCTTCATCCGCACCCATGTTGCGGTTGTTCATGATATTATACAGAGAAGCAATTGAGAATAGAGGAGTGCGAGAGAGAGAGTATAAAACACTACTTTTGTACTTGTGAAGGAGAAAAGCAATGCATTTGTGACCAACGAGCAGGAGGATTGGCTCTGGTAAAGGACGCATGTTTAAAGGAAGGCGTGGAGTTGAAAGCGAAACAGTAAAAACTCTATTACATCCAGATAAACCAATCGGGGAAACGAATAGGAAATCGGATGGGGGTTGCGCATTCGGAAAATTGTCTCTGAATTACACACAAATCGTTCTCCCAGCGTTAAGTACCCATGGAAAAAGCGGATTTGTCTTTGTGTCCACAAACAACCAACCAAACCAACCAACCACCACTGCATAAGGAGAAAAGGATACATACATAAGCACAGGGCTGCATCACTTACTTTTGGGTGAACTGCTTCACTCATTTCACTTCAGTCCTTCGCCTAGGTAGGATCCATCCAGTATCATCCCTGTTCTTCCTGTCTCAAAAAAGATCAGTGCGTCAAATTCATGCCGGTACAAGGATACAATAAAATATAAACTAAAAGTTGATTGGTTGGTGGATGTACAACCAACCAGTTAGTTACCTTATCCAGATTCCAGATTTATGAAACTGAAAGACTTAAAAAAACCAACCCCTTTCGCCTCTTGTGGTGTGGTATTAACAATCTAATAACTTTCTCCGAGAATGTTAGTTTTGCATGCAAGCTAAGAATAAAAGAGTGAGTTAGAATCAAGAGAGTTGTTGTAATCCGATTTTAAAAAGATCTCACTTCTCCTGCCTGTGTCTACTTGATTCTAGTTTTTGTGTGTTATCATATCATATCATAAGCTAGTGGAGTTGACAGCTATGAAAAGTGGATTTTAAAAATAATCTGATTTCTTCTTAAGTTACTGTCAAATCGAAACTCGTCGAAATTACTGTGAATATTTTTATTACAAGTATTTGTTATCTTGAACCTATCGGGTGATTGTGAGAATCGTGTAAGATTGTATTGTGAGTGAAAGCATTAAGACGTAGGACGTGGACGAAATGCCTCGAGACTCGGATTCCAGTGGGAGTTGCAGCCCTGTCCACGTCACAAGAAGCCCCAGTCCAAAATCTCAGATGAATCAGAAAGTTTCGCCCTTCTCAATTGCTAGTATTTTAGCCTCATCTTCCAACCATCATCACACAACTAACAAGTCACATAGGGATGAGGGTGCAGAAAGTCTTATTCCACATGACGCCAGCATTTTGGCCAGGTAAGACAATATTTCGATATTCCGTCAAAAATCAGTGCAAATAATTAGGTTTTGGAAGCCAAATAAGGCAGATTGCATTTTGTGCTTACATAAGTAGATGGCTTAGTTTAGTTGACAATGGATGAGTGGTGTGCCATTCCATTGTTGGTTAAGATAACCTTCAGCAGCAGTAATAAGCTTCACTTAATTCAGTGTAGGATTCAGTGATGCAGAAATTACTAAGAGATATGAGACAGAGAGAGAGAGAGAGAGAGAGAGAGAAAAGAGATGGAGATGAAGTAGCACCCTTATTTAGTTTAGTGCTTTATGTTAGTTTTAAGTTGGTAGTGTGATGGTTTGATTGTATTTTATTTTTAACATTGCTTTTGCACTAAAAAATTACGATGTGTTGAGGATGGATAAGGATTTGAATTGCATAAATATTCGTATTATTTTATAGTAAATATGTCGCTTAAATGATGATGAACTGCTGACATTTTTTACCATTTCTCCCAAATTGCAAGCAATTTCAGATAATAAAGAAGTACTGCGCAAAGAGTTTAGAGAATTATTGCCTTTGCGACTTATATATTGAAAAGTGGTTGGCTGGTTGGTTGTCGCTGTGGCTTAAGTTGAAACCTTTCAGGGAAAGTGAAAATTTAGTGGGGAAAGAGGATAAAGTGAGAATGAAGAAGATCTGGCCAATGTCAAATAATCTTTTTCCGTTTAAAAAGTAGGGCTTCGGAAAAGTCAATAAATCCTTTCCAGCTAATTCATCACTCAATAATGCAGAGCTTTTCCCAATTCAGATTTAGATTGAGTCTACCTCCTCAAGTTACTACTTCACAAAAGCAGTATGAATGGTGGCAATTAGTTTTTGTAAAAGGAGCCATTATAAGAAGTATATATACTTATTATTAGATGTGAATACGTGGAATGAGTGGGAGTGTATGTCATAACGTGTTAATAATAGACGTCTCAACATAATGTTTTATATTAGTCTCATATCAACTTATTTGCGGAAATATGGCGATTTAATAATGTTGCGTGTTTAGAATGTGCTATGCAAACGACAATAGAAGGGAAGAATGAGACGATTCAAGTCATGGGGGTTGGATAGATTGTGCCACACAATTTGTGTTTATAATCTTTCATAACTGCCTACAAATTCTTACTGTTAATAAAAATGAAATATTCGTGCAGGTATTCTAGCTAATATTAAATTCCCAAAACTTTTAATGACAACTTAATTTGCAATTTATACAATTTACAATTTATACAATTCAAACCAATAGGAAAATGCAATCAAAATATTAATTTATTCCGTGTAAAATAAATGAATAGTGTGTATACATTTTAAATACGTGTCTATTTTAGACAAGTGGTTATAGTAAAGTAGTGCAGCTGAGAGTCTTATTTAGATGGAGGACTTAATTAGGACCCGCCCCAATAATAATAGCAATTTGTACAGATATACATTCACATATCACTGATACGTTATTGAACGAGTTTGTTTTGTATTGTGTATTTTCAGGTTGGGTCTGGTGTCCCCACTGGCATTTTCACCGCAGCATTCTGCTGCAATCATGAGTTTATATGGTGCCACTGATTTCCAACGCTCAGCTGCCTGTTGGTACCCGTGGTCTTCCTTAGCCCAACCCTTCGGTCTTGCCTCGCATCCCAATACTCTGTCAAGATCTCCTCCTCCAGCACATCAGAGCACGCATCGCTCCCTAGGTTTGTTTGTGTCCTTTATATTTACACTGTTTGTTCACCATTCTTAATTTGACACTTGGTTTGTTTAATTATCAAGTGAAAGTGGAAATGAGCATAATTATCCTCTACCTACTTGTTGATTAAAATTCCCCCTTTTAGTCTTTTGAGATAACGATGTCATGTCATGCAATTAATATCAATTATTATGAATTATTATGAGAGAAAGTTGTTGAGGTGGTTGTTTTGTTATTCTCACAGTTCGAGGGGACCTAAAGTCACCCACGGCAGGATCAGACTGTTGTTCCTCTGACAGTCGACCCAATTCGCGAGGAAGTTCTATTGAGATTCGTTTGAGTCAAGGAACAAAAGGGATGTCTGGAGACGGTGAAAGCGATGACGGTGGCGACTACGAGTCAGAAGTGCACATAAGTGGTTCTGGTAGCATTGGAACGAATGGTTCACCATCACAGGGAAACTCGGAGAATAAATCGGGTGTGACAGGAAGCTCTGCTCACTCAAATAATAATCTTAATGGAGGCGGTAGCAAGCGAAAGAAGAAAACGAGGACGGTATTCTCACGCAGTCAAGTGTTCCAGTTGGAGTCAACCTTTGATGTCAAACGTTATTTATCAAGCAGTGAGCGTGCCGGTTTGGCTGCATCATTGCATCTCACAGAGACTCAGGTAAGGGCTATACCACCCACCCACGCAGATTCATCCATTCTTAAACTAGAGTCATCTCAAAATTCATACAATCAATTTTTTTAAATTTGTTTTTAGGTCAAAATTTGGTTTCAAAATCGTCGAAACAAATGGAAACGGCAACTCGCGGCAGAGCTGGAAGCAGCAAACATGGCGCACGCTGCACAGCGATTAGTCCGTGTCCCCATTCTCTACCATGAAGCCCACCACTCGGGCCAGGATGGCGGGAGTGGGGGTGGAAATGGCAACGGTCCCCATCAAAACTTGTCTTCTTCTTACCCACCCTTACCATATTACCAGCAATTTGGCGTGTCTCCAAGTTCCATGAGTTCGTCATCTCCGGCCACTCAGCAGTCTCGCAACTCCCAACAACTCTCCTCCCTAGTCTGAATAAAAGCGAAAAGCGTCTAAATTATTGGATGGACATATCAACCCAACAACAACCAAATAAATAAATGTGTGCGTAGTCAGGTTCGGATGATTTTGCGTTGCGTTGATGTCTTTGTCAGGGATGCACCTCATCAATCAACCGTGTGACACTTTCTGTCACTTGCTCTCTCTCCTTTTACCATCACCCATTCAAACCAGTATAATATATAACAGTTCCCTGTACTGTACTGTACATCTTTGCTCCATGACTCCACACACAGATTATATTTGAACCACTTTGACCCCCTCCATGTTCACCAATTATTATTTCTTCGTCGTCACAAGAAGGACTGACGTCGGAGAATATTGTTTGGCAGTTATGACCTCCTGACGAAATAATGTGCGATGTGGTGGTGGTCAAGATGTGCAAATTGTAATCATCCAAAAAATTAGCAGCACTTGCAGAAAGAACAGTTTGTGTATTTTTACGGCCTGAACATCAACAAAAAAATGATCGACTGATCTCATCCAAATGAACATTCCTTTTCTCAGAGTCGTTATATTTTGTCTGTGCTAAATGCGCTCATGTGAAGCAATGCTATATATCATTTCAGCCTGTATTTAAATTTTTGTTGTTATCTCAAAAAACTATCCATAATAACCACATTATTTGTAAGTGGTTGGATTTACGCATTCTAAATAAGATATAGTTTGCTAAGGATAAGGATTAGGATTACAATGTAAATGTGGGATGAGATGAGAGATGAAGAAATTGGGATTACACAGACAAAAAGAAAAAAAGTCAATGGAAAAGGTATCTACTTTCAGAGGATTTGAAATGTATTACAGTAAAATGGCTGCTAACTAATAATATTCGTCGACAACATTCTATTCGTTATAGGCAGGGCTGTAAAATCGGAAGTAAATGTTCAATTATTAATAAGTCGAGTGAAATACTGATTAAAAAGCTTCATAATTTCAAGAAATGGTCGATTTGTGTCTACATTACTTTATTAACATTTATTATCATACGTTTCCCTCAAAAAGGAGAAAGTGCATTCGTGACCACTCATTCCTTATTCTTTCATAACCAATTTTACGTGGTCGTGGATTTGTCGTAAGAATAACCAAGAACATAATTCATACCGACCAAATCAGAAGCAAATTCATCCATTCGGTTAACACGGAGATTTCCATTGACTTGTATAATGCATCAACTGGTAATGTTCCATTGCCATAATGTATCGTCGTCTCCACTTTCTCCAGCCTCCTCGAGTTACAAAACAATGGCCCCTGGCAGAACTCTACCTGGAAAAACACTTGTCCAAAAAAACAGTGCATTCACTATTTGTTTGTTCTTTGACACAAACAGTTGAATTTTCTGTCTTTCACATTAGCTTGATATTTCGTATGACAAAACAGAGTTGTTTATCTGGTGGTGGCGGAGTCACTAAATTCTCTAATGTCTAATGTATTTCATTCAAAAATGAATTCAAGAATAATCGCATCCAGAACAGGAGGTAAATATTTTTGCAAGTATTGGAAAAAAATTGCACTAAACATTCATGATTTCTCTTTAAATTGTAATCTATTTGATAAACCTAAACAAGCAGGGACACAAAATCCGGATGCAGTAACTATGTTTATTTTATATCTCTTTTCGTAACTATAATAAATACAGCATCAAATCAGAGTTGTTTGGTTGGTTTAGTTGAGTTGATTGTATGTATTCGGATTTTATTTAACAAAAAATGCTATCTCATCGTAATGGATGGAACGATTGGTGTGCTTTTACTTCTCCGGAATTGGAGTGTGTTTAGGGGAAATTGGTAATCGAAAGTGGGAGGCTGGCTGGCTGCTTGGCTGAACTGAAATGTTCTTGGATAGATGTGGATCCACTTTTGGAGAAGAAAGAAGTTTGTACTACCGTACCGGAATGAAAGAGAGAAAGTAAGTGTTGAATAGAAAAGAGAGGTGGATAGAATGAGTTGGTTGGTTGGTCGCATGGCAAAATGTTGTAGCAATAAATCCACCCTTGAGAAAGCTCTTTCAGCCACCACACCCAGAAATGACTCTATTTCCCTCCTAATCTTATTGGCTTTCCACGGAGAAAACGAGAAGCAATATTTCTCTCTTTTTTTCTCCTCTACTGCTTTCTTCCTCCGATTCAAGAGATGGCTGAATGCACACACAGCGGAATGAACCAAATTATATTTTTGTTGTATTTTTCCTCTCACGCGATCTGCCTTCAATATTATTACATGTAGTAGTATTCTATACAGACCTCTTCCTCCTACGAACATGGCGACATTCGCGATGATGAGACTGATACAAGAAATCAGACCTCAATCTCAATAGAATGGACATTCCAAAATCATGTCTCTTCAAATACAACTTCCTTATTACCCACCGACCAAACCAACACTACCAACACACCACAAATTTATAATGTCAAATTCTAAAGAAAGAAAGGATAGGCAAGTAAATGCATTGCGTAGAACTGAGTTAATCTTAAAGCTCGATGCAAAATGAGGCAAAATGAGATGACTAAAGACATCCATCCTTATTTACGCTTGTATAATGCTAAAATATTAATAATCCGGTTAGTGAGACTATTGTGTATCAATGCCACAATCTAATCAGATTGCGATTAACTTGAATGTCAGAACCATTCAATTTGAATTCTGATATTTTCCTAAAGAAATAATATTAACTTGGATGGATACATAAACTAATGACGATTGAAGATGAAATTCAAAAAACCACTCTAAAAAGTTTCGATATTTTTTATTTTTGAATAAAGCTGAATCGTTCTATCCTTCCTTTGTAGTCCCATTAAATTGAAAAGTGGCGAAATAATTGGAGTGGTTGGCACAAGCCAAATAATTAAACGGGATCATTTAGAATGTTATAAAAGTGGGGCTGCCCGCCCAAGGCTGTTCTGCTTTAATTACAGCGGTTGTTGGTTCGATAGAACTGTTTGTGAATGGAAAGGGAGGCGTGAAGTGAAGCTCATCTGCTCATCAAAATGATGATGATGAGAAGGGTAGAAGGTGATTAAAAGGAGGACTGCACTACTTACTAAGTAGAAAGAGAGGGGTGCATTTCCTTATTCCACTTTCAATTCAGGTGGTGGGGGACGAGAAGCATATTATCTATTATTGTCAACATGGGCTAATTTCTGTAATGAAAGGTCTTCATCTTCTCCTCTTTGGTTGGGTTCCGTGTGACTTCCTCCTTCTTCTTCCTTGTGTAGGTTGACAAGGACATTTATGTAATTAGTACGCACAACATTAAAAGCGATATTTAATCTCACACGGCACCCAAACTTCCTTTTTTCCTACTCACTTCACTCAAAGACATGATTTCCTCTGGACGACTTTCATTTTGATTGTGTGATCCCTCTTGTTACAGATGATGACGGGTTGCTGATCTGTACTCTTTGAAGTCGCTTCATCAAACCAAAACTTGCCTTGATGTGAAATCTGATAGTCAACTCAGTTTCACCTTTCCCCGTCTGAAAATGTATGCCACTTGAGTTTTAGAGAGTGGTTGTTTGGTTGACCGTGTGCGCTAAATAAATTATTATTAAATTTATCCATATTCCCTTCTTATCCTCGAATTGTTATAGAGTTTCAATAATACCTATAATGATGCTTGAAATAAAGAGTTTGTCAAATATAGATACGTAATAGTATATTGAGACTTGATCATTATATAATCATCATCGTCATCATGCACGCTAGAATATACAACAATGTAACCATTTTCCCAAAAAAAAACGATGATGATGTGGTTCCTGGCTTCATTACGTGAAAGGGTTGAAGAGCACTTGGGGCAGAAATTGACGACCTGGTTGAGTTTGGATTGGAGTGGAATATATATAACCTATAATATAATATGAGTAAAAGTACAATATGGAAGCTGACCACTCTGATCATTAAATTAAATTGATGAGTTTTCCTTCATCACTTGATTCTGCTGTTTGTTTGATGTTCTGTACTTCAAGCAAAAGTCGCTCTTTTTAATCTGATCCACGCGAGATAGATCTGCTCTATTTATTATTATTATTCTCTCCACTCACTCCACCCAACAAAACAGCAACTTCTGTCTCAAATAATATTTGGATCCAGTTGCGATGAAAGTCATATTAAAACAAGCAGCAATAATGGTAATGATGCCACATAATAAAATAAAATGAGGGGAAAGTGTGCCACCAACTGAAAAACCATAATCAGCCTTTCGTTCACTGTGCACTATTAATTAATTTCGACACAATTAAACCACATGCAACAACATGTAATTAACAAAGAGCTTGTTGCATATGAATAAATTGGTCAATTTGTGTGTGAAGCATATTTCCTCTTAAACGGACGATCTGTACATATTTAAGTAGTGGTGATAATTTCTTAAATTAGTAAAGAAATTAGACAACTTTCTTTTTGAAATGAGATGATCTCCTTTCCAATAATACTAGAAATGAACAATTGAATTGAGTCTCTCATCCATTCACATCCATCCACATTCAAAGCAGATGTTGTGAGAGGAGGATGATGATGAGGGGGATAGAGAAGCCATAATGCACCCATACAAGGAAGGATTATGTTCACAAGGGAAAAAAAGAACGCACATACATAAATGGCATAAAGTAAAAGTGATCAAATTCAAGTAGGAGCAAACCAATTCATTTATTTATTAATCAGCTAGCTTATCCACTTTGTCCTGTCTGTTGTACATTCTATGTATGTGTGTATCTGCACGTTACAAAAACATTGTAGTTGGATTGGAACCTCATCCAACCAGTTAAGTTTGTGTGAGTGAGCAGCAGATACAAAATAAATAATGCAGAGAAATTACAGAGAGAAAGAGTTACTATATTCACCAGGAAAGCAGAAAAAAGGTAGCCAACGCCCTTTTATGATAGTCTTTAACTTTTTTTATTAACATCACATGCTCAAATGTGGATAATATATGTCTAAGCACAATTACTCGATCCTCTTCAAAAAACAAACCAACTCCAATTTCCTGCACGGCAACTAAACTAAACACAAGGCAATAATACAAGGCAACAGTCTTTTTCTCCATTAAAAAAAGAATCAACGATGTTATACTGCTTTAAATGAGGAATGCGATGATATATTTAGCGTGCGATTGTACAAATTCTCGGCTGTTCTCATCTTTTTATACATAGCACGTAAATATATAAGCAGCATTAGTCAGTTTGTATATATTTTGTGTTCACTCACACGTCAAATACATTTTCAAAATGATCCCATTACGAAAATTGTACCGATCAAAAAACATTCCCGTTTTGTATGAAGGAAAAAGAGGAGAGCAAAAGCTTTGAATCGAATGAGGACAAAAAATGCTGTTCATCCGTACGTATTCTGATTGATCCTCATCGTTTGAAGTTTTGCAATCCGAGAAGTTTGCTTACTACTACTTTACTTGCTTGCTCTCAGTTGTTGAGCTTTTATTTATGCATTTGGATTGGATTGACTGCATTGTCCAATCCATTCGAGAATGGGACTATGGCAAGTATTGCTACAAAATCAAAAAAAGTATAAATAAGCTGCGAATTTGATACGTGTACTTTGCTCACGACTTCCTGAAATCTGTGTGATCTGGAAAAAAGAGAAATAAATTCAATCACACGGAACAGCACAAAGTATCCTTCTGGATTTTTATATATACATACCAACCAACTAACTACATAAATATATGCTTGTTCCTCTTCCGTTCATATTTATTAAGAATAAGAATTAGATATCTGTACAGATTTACTTATTTATTTATTCCATTTTTTGACAAAAGCTCCACTTCATCTTTGCAAAAGGAAATGATAAATGCCAATTCACAGAAAATAAATGAAGATGGTGAGAACGAGAAGAAGGGTATATTGAAACTTTATATTTTCTCCTATTTGACTGTACTAACCACTAAAAAAAGTGCAAATATAGTAGCAAATGTAGTAGATAAATAAATATTTGAATGGAGAAAATCTAGAGAAGAAGAAAGCAGGCAGGGTGGTTGGTTGGTTTGTTGGTTGGGTAAGCCCGACCGAATAGATGACAATATTGAGACACTGGAGGACAATCAATCACCATTTATATCTATCGCTTTTGGGATTGTGATCCGAATTCAGGATCTTAAAACCTTTGCCTTTTCACCCTTATTAATTTATCGCTCTTCTGAGGTTTGGAAATCCTCGTCCTTTAACGCTACACCACCATTTCCAAAAAATATACTGAGCTCCCTCTCCAGGGACTCTGTCTACCACACCACTACCACCACTGATTTTTACATTACTTATACACATCTTCAATCTCTTTCTCTTCTCCCGGATAACTTTCTCCACAACAATAACTTCAACAAACTGCAGTGAAGTGAGTGCTCCACTTTCATTCTTTCTCTGAAACAAATAGATTATTATTTTCACAGCTTTCCTCGTTTTCCTGAGGTTTTTCAGAGATATAAGATGTTTTTGTATTTATTATTGTATTTAAATACATGAAATATCTAGTATGAAAATAAATGCAATATGTAAATTCAAATTATTGTATCTTTACAACACTTTATTCTTTATTTTTGACTATTTAACGTAGCATTTACTATTTATCAGACTATGTATGTGAATACCTGTGGACAGTTTGATTGATTTGTTTTCTGTTTAGAAATTAATATTTAGATAGAATACAAACATGTTTAAACTTTACATATTAAAAAACAGCGATTTTGTGTATTTCACTGAGGGGGAGAGAAGTAACAAGAAAATTGTAAGTGCAATGCAACATTTTTAATTTAAAGGAGCTTGGCAAAAGCTGCATATTTGAATTATAGTATACAGCGAATACAGCGTATTAATTAATTATCTTTGGGAGACATGCTAAGCTTTGAAGAAATAAGGCAAAGTCGTTTTATTTATTGTCGTGATATACAAGTTTTTTGAGGTCCAGAAAAGATGTCACACTTTTTTGTATTTTCTAATTGATTTCATTTCGTGCATGATAATGATGAAGAGAGATGCGTTGAGGTGAATAATATTTTCTATTTCATATAAAATCGTCATCTAATAACCCCGGCATGTTCATTATTGTCTTCGGGAAGAGTTTTCGGTTCACAACGAAGCGTTTAAATGATCAAGAAGGGTGGATAATGATGATGATAAGGTTAGATTTAGGTGTGTAATTAATATGCGTGCATGCTCATACATTTATAAATGGTGCATTTAGAAATGAACACTAGGTTAAAAAAGACTTATTAAACAGTTCAATTAGAAATTGGTACAAGACACATCAATGCTAGAAACAGGAATGATTTTTTAATTAGAAATTGTCCACCAGACAAAAGATTGGATAAAACCTACATTTAATTAAATCTACAATTCAAATCCAATCCTTCTCTACAAATCAGCTCAATAACAAAGTGCATAATACACTTACATACAAACAACTTTTAACCAAATGTTGACACTCAAACTATATGTTAAATGCAGATGCATGAATATTTTACTTTAAATATATTAAAGCTTTCAACAACAATAATGCGTAATCAGAATTAAAGCTCAATAAGTAATTAATTAAGTGATAGATATAAATCATTCAAATATAAGTTAACACACTGAAATTGCAACATCAAACTTAAAATTCACTCACTCATACATGCAATTGGCAATAATTAGAGTAAAATGTGTTCAATTTCATTCTCCCCAGCTTGTTCTTCAACAGTAATCAAGATTAAAAATTTCCCTTCATACAAAAATACTCTTCTATTTCTAGATATACTCACATGGCTGAAATTTGCAGTACAATATTTAGCTATGATGATGAACCCATTTTTAATTGGGGCATAGTTCAAACAACCCTTCTTTTTGTAGAGGATGAATTAATTAACTAGATTATGGGCGAATATATATATATAGCCACAGGCGCTCAATATTGAGCTCACATTTGTTAAGTAATTAATTTTGGCTAGCATTTATCTATACTATAAACTACGCTTTTATTATTAAAAGTCAAGATATTTGAGACTTCTAAAGATTTCCGATTTAGATGATGTCATCCATAGAAAGGCGACATTTAACAAGTACAAGTCAATTTAGGACTTTTTATAAGAATATGTAACATCCTTATGCACCACGCCATAATAAAAGCACCACTAACACATTATAAAGCCAGTTTGTCTGTAAATCTGAATTTCTGCCATTTGATCAACAAAGCTGAATTATCTAAAAGAAGTAGTCATGTGTTTTGTGTATAAATTGTGACCACTTTTTGAGGTCAGTCTGAATTTGTGGTATTATAACAACACGCTGCACACGTAATGAATATTTTAGAAATAGGAAAATTTAGTTTATGAAACTACACAAGCACGCGAGGTGACTACAAGTAAGTTGTGTGAGTCGCCCTTGTTTAAGGGAGAGATGGATGAGATAATCATGATACGGCGTTACAACTTTGCAGGTCTTTCAGGAGCCAGAACAATCAGTAATTTTTGTAAGACTCGAGTGATAGCACCTGAAAAAATAGAAAAAAAATTATCATACCTGATAAACATAAACTTATATTAATAATACTGTGGGGTGTGGTTGATGTGATGGGAAGTGTACTACGTTTATTTTACTGTGACGAGTTAAATACTATTGCTATAGTGTGCTACAATGGACTACAAACTATATACGTACAATCGTGCGTAATTCTGTAATTAGCAAAAACACCTCTTTTTAAGACGGTCGCAACACGATTAGTAGCTTTTGCAAGAGCGTTGTCAACCCATCTGAAAAGATTATACCATTTAGGCGTGTCAACCCAGCTCAAAATAATTCACTTACAAAGTGATCTTGATTAATTAATATCACAGCAAAATTATATCGGATAATTAAGAAGTAAATAGCATAAATTAATTTAGTAATAAATTACCCGGGCGCAAATGATAATTGCAAAAATGGAGAAAGCCAAGTTTTAATAATAATTGGTTGGGTTAAGCAAAGGAATTGTTGTGCTTGTTGGATTTATTTTGGTCCACATTCCCCTCCGGTCTTCCTTGGGCCAATAGCTATACACACAGGGTCAAAATTAAATGGTTAAGCACGCCTAAAGTAAGGATATTAATCATAGCGCTGTTATATTTATTTACTTTAGACGGATCTAACGACTGTGTTGAAGAAACTAGATTTGACAATTCGTCTGGAGAAGAAATATGGCTAGCCAGTAAGCACGGCATTATCGCGCACGGCGTCCTTAAGAAGGGTGAACTTTGCATAGGACTGTTGAAGCGGTGTTGCTGAATACTTGTTATTCGATGTGGTATGGAATCCGGTGCGCTCCACTTTTGATAAGATGACAAGCAAGCTGGGGTCATTACAAAGCTTTCATTTAACGGAACCTTGTCATCATTTGTTCCGCGACGCATTCTTTCCACTGGAGGTTGCACGATGCAAAGGATTTGGGTAGCTCTAGTAAAACCATCTGTTGTAGGTTGGGCGATAATAAGAAAAAAAATAATGATGGGATTTGAAGCAAAGCAAATCTCAAGCAAGTCATTATTTAGTTAACTTTTGTTTAGAGTATCAAAATTGTAAGTAATAATGAATGATAAGCTTGTGATGTGGGGGGCCACTCACCAAAAATGTATTGTACACATTTGGGCTTATTTCTCCATGCAATGAAGAGAAAGTAGACTGGCACAGCGCTGAGTATCACAAGAAGTCCGACTCCTTTATTATTATTGGACAAAAATACATTGCATTATTGATTGGAATATTGAATAGTTACAGAATGATGCTCTTTTTATGGACTCACCTGTAGTAATAGGATCGGCAAACATAGGTACGACTGTGATGATGATTGTGCAGATGATGTAACTGATTGGCCAAAACATGTTCACTTTAATGGGTCTAGGAAGATCTGGTTGCTTCCATCGAAGGATTGGTATGCAACATACTGCTGCACCAATGCTCAGCTAAAAAAGATAAAGACAATTTAAGGGACAAATACATATAGTAGGCAATACCATTCTGAAGAAGATATTTGCATACCCAGGTAGCGAAACCCACATAATTGATGAGAACGACGATATTGGAAGAAGTCAAGTAGAGTAGTGACAATAATGCCTAATAAGAGGTATAATAATTGTAGAGTTATTTAGGTTGTTGAATTATTGATGTATATTGTTTTGCACGTGGACCACAACTTACCACAAATAAGACGGCGGGTGCAGGAGTATTTTTTTCCGTTTGGATCATGGTTAACACTAAAAAAAATGATTCAAATATGCCATAATTTTTAAATCCATAAAATGAACTGTTATTTTATGTAACTTATAGTTAGAAGTAAAAAGTTATTTAAAAGTTTACCTTCGGGCATTTGACCTTCCATTGCACCAGCGTAGAAAAGTCTGCCAGTAATAACCAGATTTAGTAATGTTAATCTGTCAAACTAGATTGTAGATGAGACTAGATGTATTTATGATTTATAATGGTATGTAAATTGCTGCACGGTTGTTCCGTTCTTCACGCCACAAATGTGAACCAATCAAACAGTGGCAACCACTTTGATGCTAATCAACAGTTTAGCTCGTTTAATTATGCTAACCAACTACATGGTCCCATATTGCATCAAAAAATTGCTTGTTGCGACCAATTAGCACAATTCATAAGTGATGATGAGATAATTGGTGGGACATTTCCCAACGTGTTTTACTCAAGGATCTAAATTGCAGACTATACCTTGAGGAAGTTAGAAGGATACCATTCACGGCACCAAATGTGGACATGGCCACCGCCACTGGAATTATCCAGGCATAGGAACCGTAAAGTCGTTGTGCAAAAGTCTGCAAAAAAGAATTGCAAAAAATCATTGCTGTTATTGTTTATTAAAATGAATGTAGAGAATTGTGTCTTACCTCCGCAACCGCAGTAGACCCCAATATTTCGGCAGGACTGAGAGTTGTAAAGAAAGCCATGTTGGTGAAGACGTAGACGACCATGACGAGAATACAGGAAATTCCAATTGCCCTCGGTAGATCTCTGAAAATTAAAAAAATTTATTGATTTGCGTAAATAAATCAACTTGTGGGTATTTATGGATGTTATAAAACTTACCTTACGGGGTCCTTCATCTCTTCAATGATAAAGTTCAAGTAATTCCTGAGATTAATAAAGTTATTCATTGTTAATTGCAGACATTGCCATTATTATTATACGCGCAAAGTAGAAAATTATTATACCATCCATTGTACGCAAATAAACCAGAGTAGAAAGACAGAGCGATTTTGGTAGGATCAGCTTCTGTTCCCTCCCATGTAAAATGTTCGGTTTTTCCTGTAGAAAATCAGAAATTTTTAGAAAAGTATGAAATACTAAATTGATAAGCTGTTTCTGATAAGGTGGTACTGCAGTAATATTACCATAACACAGCTGCACAACTCCAGTTCCGATGATCATGAACAAGGCGAGAAGTTTTGCGTACGTGAACCAATCTTGAATTGTGGTAGCCCACTTCACATTCCAACAATTAACGAATGTGAGAAAACCTGGAAAAAATGAGAATTTTATTGTTTAAGTATCAATTGGATTGCACAACAATGACATAATCCGTCGTTAAGATAACTTCTTATCTATTTCTTTTTTAATTGGAAACTTAAGAAAGAAACTTGTTTTAACCGGACATGTTAATGATACAAGTTTCCGTCCAGAATGTTAATACGTAAGTATTCACATAAAAATTCCCATAAAACTTTTAATATTTCATCTTTATTTGGCCTGGTTGGATACATGCATTGATAATTAATCCATTTCAGAGAGGAGCACTAAAAGGGATCCTGACTCTCGAATTTTTATTGCATGATAAGATAAATGAATCTGATTGCATGCTGAATTGGATTTCAGAGACTACGAAAATTTTTTGTGTATTACATCACCACAAAATCTACATATTTATTATTTATTTGAGGATTATTATCTGCTCTAAATTTGCATTCAGAGAAAAATTAAATTGTAAAAATTGAAAAATTCAGTCAAGAAATTAACCCAGGAATATATAAATGGCCACACATTTTCAATTATTTCGTTGCATTGTTATCATTCAAATGAGATGCGTTCCTTAATTGTGCATGGAAAAGTGACTGTTCTGGATTTATTTTCATTTAGTGCTAAACAATACCATCTATGAATGACATAGAATGAGTGAGTGAATACAATAAGCAACCCTAACGACCTGTGTTAGATTTTGGTGTCAGAGTAATTTAATGCAAATCTATTCCCACAAAATCAAATGAGACTGAGTGGTGGTGGTGTGGCAAACAAAAGGGTTGCATAAATTTTGAGGCAAAGTTCCGGTTCCGTTTGTACAGACAGACAGACACGCCTCCTTCCAGAAAACTCTGTACTGCTACTGTTTTACAAAATAATATGTTTTCTAAACTTTATGGAATATTTACAGGACCAGACACATAAAATTTGCAATATTACGTGTAATGTGAATTTAATAAAACATATATACGTATTACATTACATTTATTAGTGCAGACTAGACACTACAAATTGCATATTAAGGGCAAGAGTAGAATGGATCGAATTACGAAATGAGCCCGCAAGAACAGAACAGAGAGCAGTAATAATAATTAATGGGTATAATTGAACCAATTACACAAGAGTTGTCCGTCCGCATGAGAATTTGACACTGTTGTACATATTGTAGTCAGTGCCCGGGGTAAGAAAGAGCATAATAATTATTAATGACAGTATGTTGAAAAATGTGTATGTGTATCGCTTTCCAACTGGAGGGCTGGATGGAGTGGATTGATTGAATTTAAATCAGAACTGAAAAATGGAGTTTTCGGATCACACTGCTTTATCATTATCGCAATTTGTAGCGTTTAACGGACACCATCGATCGAAAGTCAGTGAGCCGGTTGCATTTTGATGAGTTTCATCCTTTGCCCACAAGTTATGTTATAGTCTCACAGCATGCTTCAACGCAATCCAATATTACAAGGGTGTAATATACCCATAGTTTTATGCAGTTCGTTTCAAACAGGTAATGAACTACAAGTAATAGTGGTAAGGTAAGCGTTGAATCAATTATTTCATTGCTAAGCTAAAGTAGATGGAAATCTATTACATGGAGGGACGAGAGAATTGTTTTTTTTGTTCCACAAAAATCACACCCTGTGCAACCGACAGGTCTAGCAAATCCAACGAATTAATTTATTATTTAGATTATTCACATTACTTAACCCCCATTATTTTACTGAACTAGAACTGGATGGATGGAATGATATTATGGGATTGCTTGTTGGTCAGGGGCAACTAATTGTAAGTCAATAGATATAACATATTAGTAAAGGCTTGTGTGAGTGGTATAAGAGCTGAGAAATAAAAATGTTGGAGTAGTGGTGAACTGGACATAGCCGGAAGCTGTTAACGTGAGGTAAGATGAGACGGTTGCAGAAGTGTGCCTGGTCAATTTGATATGAATAGCGTTGTATTGCGTAATTGAATATAGACAATATTTGAGAATAGGGAATAGCGGGTAGTATTGTTATATGCTGAGCATTATTACCCGGTTCTGGAAGTGAAAGAAAGCCAAATACCTTACTTTTGTTGTACTTATATCTAGTATGGAATGCCAACTGAATCGGGTAAACTATTAAACGAACATAAACCCTGACTTCGTAACTGCTTCTGCCTTCCTACATTTTATTATGTACATCTCCGAATTTTCCTAAATTTGTTGCAATCAATGAATGCAAAATAATCCCAATTTCTTACACAAACATGTAAATTCCTGTATTACAGTGCTTTTAAGTGAGCCACCTTGTAGTTGTTTGCAATGTATGGATTTTTGGCGTGATCTAATGTATGTAATCTATTTCTACTGCACATACATATAACTTTGCTCATTTCCACCAAATAATACACTTGTTCTTCATTCTTCTAGAGAGGTACCCATTGGGATCATTTATTGAATGGATTATATGATCATCAAGTCAAGCAAACATGCAAACAAAAATAGTTATATATATGGTTGGGTTATCATTATCATTGATGCATGATGCAGAAATTGCTCTGACAAACTGCATCAAAACAAACAAGAGAGCGCTTCGTCTGGCAGAAAAAAATATAAATCATTGACTTGGCAAGTTGTAAATAATTAGGCTGGTCTGGGTCTGCGAGGATAAAATCATTATGATAATATGAGACTGGATGGAATGAGATATAAATGCCTGCGTCTGACTGCCTGCCTGGTTAAGTGAATTCGAGTGAGTGTGAATGTGAATGAATTAGGAGAAGATTGAGAATTAGCTCATTGAATCAAATAAACTCTTCATAAATCTTTCATTCAATCTGTATCATGCTTGTTGAAAGGATATGGTTTTGATTAAACTTAGAATGAATGGCGAAAGCTTGTTGAGAAAGTATGTAACTTACAAATGACCACAGCCGCAAGAAGGCGAATGGACTCATCTGGGGGAACACAGTCTGGGAAGAATGGTTTCAAAATGTAGGTGGAGAACGTGAGCGCTACAATGGCTTGAGAGCAGGGTCGCACAATCATGCACTCTACCCACAATCGGATGAAAGCCAGGAAGGGACCAAATGTCACCATGATGTAAGCATAATCAGCCCCACTTTTGGAGATCATACATCCCAGTTCAGCATAGCAATAGGCCCCCACCAAGGAAAATATGCCGGATGCGGTCCAAACTACCAACGCCAAGTTGGGGCTCCCAGTTCCAACGAGCACACCGGTGGGCGCAACAAAGATACCGGATCCAATGATGCTCCCCACAATGACAGTGATCCCGTTCATCAGGGTCATTTGCGGCTTGAGACCCACGGATTCCTTCTTCTCCTCGGAGGCAGGGACCTGCACAATTTAATGGACAATTTACCATAACGTATAACAAACAAAAAATCTACAAATTTCAAGAACAAAAAATAAGGGACAGATGTATAGTATAGTTTATTGCATACCTCCGAGTACTTTGTATCCTGCTTCGTGTCCGGCATGATGGTTGGCGTTAGGAGGAAAGTCACTTAGCCTGATTCAGACAAACATGGAATGGATGAAATAAACTTATTATTATAAGTGTCATAAAATTAATCGTAAATATAGGATGTTAGCTAGGATATATAGCACAACAATGAATTTTACAACTTTCCGTAAAAAATGAGATAACCCCTTTCCGTTTTATAACCGTCTCAAATCGGACAATACCTCCTTTTACAATATACATACATATGTACTATTTAATTCTGAGATTTTAACTCGCGTCTGGAAAAATGCATGCATGTCTGACATGGTAACAAATATGTATCTAAAAAATTATACCAGGTTTTTACTTCTTTTACTTTCAATTCGCACCCACCTGCCAAAAATACGCACCCTTCTTCAATTCCAATTAAGACGTGGTGCTGAGTGCACTTGAATCCAACTTGCATGCAAATTGTGCTCAACAACGGCGTATGTACGTACGCGTCCACTACATGCACGGTCACTCCTCTCAAATTATAGTTTTCAAATTCTGTCCAGTTCTAAGAACGAAGCACAATCTTCCTGGTTATTATTTATTAGGGTAATATTATTATAATTATTATTTGTTATTTGTTTTCGGAAACGCCAACCAAAACTGCTTCCTCATTGAAGAAATTTTTGCGTCCTTCACAATTTTACGGTTGAATAACCAACACTCCTCTATGTAAAACTTGTTACTGATGTAATGTGATGTAAATGCAAATGTGATGTGAATCCAAATATCCAATCTAAATCCAAATATCCAATCCAAGAGTGCGGATGGTAAAAGTCGTCGTTGTGCCTCCCTTGCCACAAACCAACTAAAACTAAACTCGTCAATGAACACACCAACCACACCAGCAGCAGAGAAGTCTGAAAGATCTACGTTAATGTGGATTTGAATTTATTACACCACTGGTTTAGTTGGTTATTTAGTTAGGTTCTTTAGCCTGTTGGATGGAGTTGATCTGGTTGATATTTTCTGCGCTTCTCTCTCTCTCTTACAAACAGTCTTCTTCTCGTCTTTTTTATACAAAATCGTCCAACCGTTCCAATTCTCCTGACTTTTGGCTGTTACAACACCAACCTACGCAAAACAAAAGAAAACACATTATACTAACACCACCGGTACATTTCTTGTAGCACGGCACTAACTGCATGTGACGACTTCCATTAAAAACGGCTATTCATAAATTTTTACTACAGTAATAAGTATATATACAATATATACATATACTCGTGTGCATATGTAGATGCACTATTAGTTTGTCTAAAGAAAATAAGTTGGCAAACTAATTCAATTTGGACAAGAAGATTTTACGGTGAAAGTAAAATATTATGTATTTCATGACAAATGAAGGTGGAAAAAGATTCAAGGCTACTTTGTTTCAGGTTGGATTATTAATTATCGTCACTAAATCATGACCGTATTTAATATGAGGTACATATTAAATATGGTGCATGATGAAATAAATATTTACAATGGACAAAGAATTTAAACATGCCGAAATGGGCACTCCTTCTCTAAATGTTATAAAATGCAAAAATATTTCTGGTATAATTGACAGCTAATTATTATTAGCTGATAACAATGCCCAATTTTCCCACTCCAAAAATTCCATATTTGTCAAACCCATCACTAATGATGACTTACCTAACTAAAGATGTGTCCAAAAAAGGTTGATACTCATGAGTCGAGAAATGTAACATTTGTACTGTAAATCGAGCAATACGAGACTGGAAATAAAAGATTGAGAAGAAAGTTTCACGGTATCTGCTTCTCATCGCGACTGCGGACTGTATACATATTTTCTAAAGCATGGAGAATGTTTCGTTCAGTGTGGGAGGAAATCTGGCTCCAAGATCGATCGAAAACGGCTGATGACACGACGACGACCACGATTTCCCCTCTGACTCGATCCTCTCTCTTCTAATAAACTATAGGAGCCGATTTCCAGAAACAACCCGGAGTAGTTTTTGTTCTAGTAGCGACATATACAACACGCCCTATTCTCCATGCAATCTTCTCGGATCCAACCATGATGTGCATATTACGCAAAGTAAACCAATTTTACTTGCAGATAACGAATCTCTAAATGATTAGCATGATTACACCCATTCAAATTAGTGGTACTTGGTATATTTAGCAAATCTTGGTCATTTGAGAAACACAGAAAGTCTGATATAAGTATGTATAATATTATTTTTCCAGATGGCAACGCAACATGAAGAAGAACCTCATTAAATGCTTATCGCATTGCATGCATTTGGCAGTATTATTAGTAATCAGTGTGGTCAAAAGAAAGCGTTATTACATATGATGATAACTGGAATGGGACATTAATATTTGTACACTCATCATCATCATCATATTATATCTATTCTCTGATTTTGTTAGAAACATAAGTAAAAAGCAACCCTAAAATGTCAACATACATAAAATTTGCATCAATATTTTTTCTTCTTTCTGTGAGTAAATACAAAGTACGAGAAGGAAGGAGACAAAAATCGGGATGATAATGATGGTGGACGAATGCGTAACAAATATGTATGTCGTATACACCTCATTTGCACAATAAGAGTTCTGCATGCACTCATTATATCACACATCGTTCTTTCAACCAGAAATTATGCAACAACCAAGTTCAGTTTAAAGACAGGGAGAATTGGCTTTGCTACGGCATCATCATCATCATCATCATAGTAAAAATTGCAAAGCTCACTGATTTAACGAGTTGGAATGGATAGTAAGTAAAGCTGGAGTGGAATATGCAGCACATCAGCCCATGCATTGCATCATACCCACTCCCAAAATAACTTGGTCATAAAAAGTCCAAACATGAACTTTTAGACAATGGATCACCACATGTACATAAATACGCGATGCACATACACAGGAATGAGACTCCAGAGCAATTGCCAACTTTGTCCCTGTGTGTTGTGTTGTGGGGTTTTGTTTTGAAATATTCAATTCAATATTAAACACTTATCCAAATAACCTGTGCTTATGAAAAACGTGCACATCCTCTGAGTTTGCTAATAAATACACAAAATATCTGAATCCGTTCATATGCACTTAGAACAGGAGCATGATAATTTAATAGACGTGACCAGAATGCATCCTAAATACTGTTGCCTCTCTGTTTCAATCATGATTCGACTGACCTATTGTATGTATGTATGTTGTGCCTATTTATTAAAAAGTAAGACTTTAATAATGTTCAATAAAAGAGAAATATCATAAACCCGCATGCACACATTCGTTGTAAATACCTGTAGCTACATATAAACAATGCGGAATACATTTTATGGACAAATGTTAATCTCGCATATACATATACTACACACATTACTACATAGTTGCAATAACTTACATCACAATTCTGTCATAAATTCAATCACGTTTTCTGAAAATGGTAATAATGAACATTTATATATCACACATGGACCTACCTAAATTCACAGCATTTATTAAAAGTACAACAAATCCAATCCACCCACGAGTTGACGAGAAGACAAAGGCATTTACACAACCATCCAGATCCAGCAGCAGATTTTATAACTCATGCTCAGAGCAGCAAAGTAAAAGCCTCTAGTTTTTGCTTTAAACCTGTATAAAACTCACTTTTTTTACATTTGGTTGGGTTGTTATATCATCATTCTTTGGGTTGCTTTGCTTTACTTTGCTTGTAGGGAAGCACTTTTGTCACATTCAGCTGCCACACACAAACTATTATAATCTAAATTATTTAATATCCTCACAAAATTGATATACATAATACACTATTTCAGTATTTCTAAAAAAAAAATCAGTTGGGTTTGATCAGGATGAAGTAGAAGTGTATTTGTTTGGGGCTGTGCTGGTGATTAATGCATGTGTCTGTTTACCAACAAAGTGAGCATGAGAGAAGATCAGTAGTAATAATAAGAAGAACAAATGTGTAGTGAGAGAGCATTTAATTAAACGCGTTACTTATAATTCGTAGTCAAAAACACAAATGTGCTTCATATTAAGGATCTCATAATTTCAAGTACAACTAAAAGGAAGGTTCATGTTCAACTAAAGCAAAACAAAATTATTCTGGTTGGCCTATATACTCAGATTTCTGTCCAGGACTGTAATTATAAACAAAAACAGATCCATCCATCATTTCCAACCGTAATTACAATAATAATAACAGTAAAATATGCACTACATACTGGAGAAATTTGGTGATTCACATTTTTAGGAAAATGAAGAATGACAAATTATAAACAGTTTAAAATTTTGTAGAAATTCTAAAGTAGAATGTGTGCTATAGAGACAATTAATTATGTAAGTAGCTTGCGTAGAAAATTGATGTACGATTGATTATTAGCATGGCCTATGCATACTTACTCTATCCATAACAAACAACCTGCGGGTGATGATAAGATAAAATCGTCACTATGTATGCGCATTGATTAGGGTAATCTTATCCAGGATAGATATCTGACTGAATCATCATAGTATTTGAATTAGAAGTGTCGAGAAGGTTTAAATAGGTATAAACAGATCCGTACTGTTTTTTAAATAGGAAATACTCTAGAAAATATCTAGCTGCAATTCTTTGAAAGCGGTAGGAAGAGTGGAATAAGAGTAGAAAATGAATTTATAAAACCACACATGATACTTGCGGAAGGCACAAGTAATAGTATTTCTCCTAGTCAATTACCCAGTATAAGATCATGAAATTAGCAGACTGGGTATCAATTCTTGCGATTTTGTTGCTTTCACATTTTTGCGAAATAGGTAAGCCACTTATCACTAATTGAAACAAAAAAGAAATATGAATTACATTGTCCTCCATATTTACTCAAAAACAGTGCGAACATTACTTCCTCAAGCACATCAGGAAGGTGTTCTGCGACCCTTTAAAAGTTACGCAGACGTGACCCTGTTCCATTACTATGTTCCACCAGAAGTTAATGTGGCGACTTTCGAGTTTGCAGCGTTCATGGATAGTGCATCATGTCCTGTTCGAGAAGCGTTCATGTGAGTTGGGATTTTTAGTGCATTTCTGATTTCATTTTTGGACCCACCGATGTGGAAGTTTATATATGTCATTTTATTTTGTAGATACATCCAACACGGAAGCTATCCCGTAATGTCACCCGACAATGCAACATTCCCAAAGGATTTTTGGGTGAATCGCACCTCCCTCCATAGGGTGGTTGTTAGATCATCTTTCAAAACGCATGATGCATCCGTTCTCCCTATATACAACCCTTATCCGGGGAATTGGTTTGCAGCAGCGTATTTGAATATTTGGGATCAGAAAGTTCAACAAGAGGTCTGCATTATTTACAGAATTGATTTGGTCGATTTAAACTAATTTGGACATGGGAATTATGTAGGGTTTAGGCCATAAATGTCGCTACAGCCTAGGATCAGTCGGACTTTGGTCTACAATTCCGGATGTAAATACACTCCCCCTCAAGTCCACAGAGAGTCGATCAAGCTCCCGACATTTCACATATTTCAAGTAAGATTAGATTTCATAATAAAGTTATTTTTATGGGGTTATTTTCTATTATTTATCCATCCCCAGATTTTACATCCCGAGTGGAGTTTCATCATTTACTCTCACAATTGACGGCTGTCGATTTCTTACCAATCGTCGCTTCAGAGATTCAAAGACAGTCTTTGCAAATGGAACTTATGATGAAGCTCAAGCCCAAGAGCTGCCATGTATACACGAAGTTTTTATACGGGATAGGGCATTGCCATTTTATAAAGCCAATTCCACAAATTCCGTTATAACTGGGAGCATAAACTCAAGTTTTAGCCATTTTGAAAAATTACCATGGACTGACGCCTACTACTATATACTTATAGTGTCTGAGAGTAGGGTTGAGTACAATCTCACGATTTCAGTTGAAGGTATATTTTATTATTAAAATGGTACACAATACATAATTAATTGTTATGTATTTAATATAAAAACACGCAACCAATGAACGTAAATTGAACAAATGATTGGTTTGTACATTTTCAGAGTGTCCTGTGATCACGCTAAGTAAAAGTCTACTTCAACAGTTTTCTGGGATAATTAATGCAACTGCGTCAGTAAAGGATCAAGTTATACAAGTGAATATGACAGTGGTTTCCAATTTCACCAAGTCGGCAACACACCTCAGTGAAATTTCTGCTGGTAGAAGCGTATTCCAACATTCGTTGAATCAATGTCCATGCGTTCCAACATTTCGTCTCACAAGAATCAGACATGCTCAGGATTTCTCGGACACATTCTTACTCGAGGTAAAATTAATATATTTTGGGTGGGTTATTTTTGCAGTGTGAGCAGATATGTGGAATGAAGGATGATGATGATACCGGAGATATGTTCGGTATGCTTGAATTTGTAGTTATAGGCTCCTGAATTGAGCTCATTTTGGTTTAACGGCAATTTTATTACTATTTTATTTCTTGTTCGATTTAACGCTGTTAAATTTGGGTTCACTGTGAACTGTTCACAAGTGTGAGGCTCATGATTTGATAATAGCGAAATATAAAAAAAATAAACGGGAACAACTGTTTGTTAATATTCAGGGCAAAGACTGGTTTACGACTTGGCTGGCATTGACAGATTCTAACCCAGTGGTTGGAACGTCTTTTGAACTCTTACCTTTTATCGATATTGGTGGTAAGAAAAGCCTTTGAGAAATTAACATGCGCAAACGATGATAAAATTTACTAACCATGTGCTTCCTATTTTCAGGAACTCTCAGTATCAGCGTTCATCTGGATGAGCTTATTATGGTATGTTACATTGCTTACCCAAATGTTAATCATGATGATCAATAATGATACCACAAATGACAATCATGCCTATTATTATGTGTTCATACAGAATGTTACAACACAAATAATACACGTCAACATTTGTGCACAACAAGGGCGAAGACCACGTACCTATTGTTGCAACTATGCAAATGAAAGCACAGCTACATGTTGCGAAAGTGGATTACATCTTCAAGTTTCGTCTTCGAATTTCTCCGATGTAAATGATGCCATTTTAATACCATTTCCTGAAGCAGCTATGTACTATTTATCATTCAGGATGCATTGCGAATTTGATGGGTAAGGTTGATTTTGGTTGATTAATGTTTATGATTAAGAATACGAAAATAATATAAATAATATTCAATGTGCGCGTATAGGACCATTGTTCCATGTGCTTTGCCCGAAGCATTGATCTCATTAGATATTCGAACTCAGGTTACTGTTTGATTTAAAAAAATGTGTAATTACATAATTTAAAATGTGTTAAACATTTGTTATTTCGTGGTAAAGCCTTGTGTTCACCGCTCTCGTACCCCACAAGGGTCACCCGTTTCGGCCTGTGGTTCGTACGGATATTGCCAAGAAGTGCATAAAAGCCAATACTTTTATACAGGTATGCGTGATGTATTTAATATGTATCTGTAAAATAGTCATAATCATAGCCTTGCAGTTTTATCTAAATATTCGTTTAAATTTTGTTTACAGCTTGTCGGTGCGTGGCTGGACGTAAAGGTATATGTATATAGATAAATATTCGCATTGTATGAAAATCCCTCTTAACTGATTTTCTGAAAATAGGATGGGCTTGCAATGACGATTCTGAAGCTATCCCAAAATCAGTATTGCTCATGACCACCATTCTTCTCACACTGAGCAACATATTTTTCGTCCCTGCAATTGTACTTGCCCTCGCTCGTCGAATGTTTGTGCAAGCTCTCATATATTTCTGCACAATGATCTCATCCACACTTTATCATGCTTGTGACCAAGAAATGTATGGCTACTGCCTCACGAAATACTCGGTATGCCATTTATATGATGATTGAGTTTGTGGATGTGGCTTGCCAGTTCGTTAGTTAGTTAATAACGACTGACATATTTTTTCAGGTTCTCCAGTTTTGTGACTTCTTCTGCTCCATCTTGGCATTTTGGGTCACAATAATTGCCATCGCCAACAGTCCCGCAGAGTACGATTCCGTTCTGTACGTCTTTGGAGCAGTGCTAATTGCAATTGGCGTCGAGTATAATCGGACAGGACTTCTCGTCTTTGCTCTGCCATTTGCAATCGGATTTGTCTACGTCCTTTCTGTGTGGGCATATCGTAGCGTTCAACGTAAAACAGTGATCCTTCCGAAGCTGGGACGACTTTTAATATTTGTTCCTGGAATCTTACTTGGTGCAAGTGGACTCATCTTATTCGCATTTGTAGAGACGGAGGAGAATTACAGAGTAAGTTTTTCAAAATATACCAGTTGGTAGTATACATAAATGTGTTTCCTATTTTCTTGTAATTGTTGCAGTACACGCATAGCGCATGGCACACGATAATTGCGATATCGCTATTGTATCTCCTCCCAAAAAAGAGGTCTCTCAAGATGCAAATCACCACAAATAATACAAGTGTGGCAGAAATGGCCCATGTAAATACTGACTATCAACCCACATCATCCGCTAGTCCCGTTTTCTTCATTACGTCAGAACTTGATCATTTAGTTCAAGACAGGCCACAATGAAAATGTGATATTTAATAATCGTAACAATTTTTATTTTAGTCAACAATACTCCACAAGTAACCGCATTTCTTCTTGTTTACCAGAAACTTTAAATATTTATTTGTGTCATTTATTAAGATATATTTCTCATTCATCACCACGTCCGTAGGTGACAAAACTTGGGTGCATTTAATAATACCGTTGACGTTTTGCATACAATCATTGCATTTTTCCCAAATACCAAAAATATATGTACGTCCAATAAACGTTTTATTCAATTCTTTGTGATTCTTATCAGATAACTCTGTATTTTAATGTCGTGATTGTGGATACTAGATATTCCTTTTTTGTGTTCACAGTTTACAGTCAATATAATGCAAATGCAATACAGCAACATATGTATATGCAATATACTTATATATTGCATAGTGTATGCACCAGTAAGTAATATAACATAGCTGTGCATCATGTTTATATGATTTGAATTATACGTTACGAATGCTTTTTGTGTACTTATCTGTATCAATAAACATAATTTAATGGGTCAATGGGTATTAGTTTATTTTCTCACGATCAACCTCCAAAATTATGATTCTCATAAATTTTTTACTAAATGCTAATGAATGCATGTTGGGTAAAACGTGGTAGCGTCATTATATTGCAAAGGACTACGGCAGCAGGAAATTGATTGGATGCATAAATATAAGAGAGAATGTGAAATGATATTATGGTATCATCAAATCCTTAATCATTTAACGTCCACCGTTGCAAACTGCAACATCAATTGCAAATATTTGTAATGGTTTTTATTATTTATTTGCTCAATTCCTTGATTTTGCAACGAAATGCAAATGTTCACATAATATAAATCTTTGATAATCCATTAAACGTAAACAACAAATATAATGATGCGATAATAATAAGGGTATATGTAGTGGATACTAAATTCACGAGGAAAATAAATCATATTTTCGAACACTGGAAGAAAAATGACAATAATAACTAGATACAATGTTTATCCTTGGTTGTAGTTTGCAATTATTTAATTATAAGTGACCAAATTTCAAGATAGTTCAACTATTAAGCCATACCCATGTAAAATGAGGAAAGCGTTAATTGCACATGGCCCGAAATGACCTAGTTAATTTTCCCCGCTTATAAATTAATTAAGAAAACACTTCGTCGACCGACCCGCCGTATTATTCTGTAAGTTAGATAGGCATCTGTAATATGTAAACTTTGAGGAAATTAGTGGATTGTCTAATAATAACACAAATTCAACAAAATGAATAATAACTTAATTAATGCGAGACATTTGTCTGCGTTGTTGGAAACATTTGGTTTGGTAAGTTTACGGGGAATAACAAATGCGAATAATCTGAATATTTTGGTGGATAACAATAATAACGTAATGTTCTCTTTCTAATAATATACATCCAGCATACGAGGAGTTGTATAAATTTACAAAGTTTACGTTTCGTTGTGTATCTTTTTCGAAAAATTAGAAAAGTGTAGCGTAGAATAAAGCTAAGAACAACAATTATTCACTCAACAATCAACTGCGTTTGTCCATGATAAATTATTCAAAGTAATTTGCAATTAAATATATAACTAAGTTTCTTCCATCAAACATATGCGTTATAAGTTAAGAGGTTATAGACCATCGTAAAACTAGTATTGCTATTCGACAAAATAATTCCAAGAAACCCTCCATCATAAAATGGAATAAAGATGACTGACTATATACTTATCAACAAAATAATAAATACAGATTTTTGGCTCTGATAACGATAAGGGAATCAATGATATCCACCTATAATGGCGCAACAAGTCAAAGATACTTCCTGATCGATTTATATTTATAGCTGCCTAATTATAATATTACCAGATTGACAATGATGGTAATGGCATAATAGCCAGCTTATTAACAACTATATTCTGACATCCTTATCTTATACAATTATACAGATTTAGAGATGACTTATTTTCCTTTTGCGACCTATTTTTACTGAACACGTTCCAAAATCGCAGTGTCTCATCCCCAGCTCCGGTTACAATTGCTTCACCGTCGGGGGACATGGCTAAGTACAGAACTCTGTAGGAGTGCCCAGTTAACTTTGCTACTTGTTGCAGTGAAGGATATTTCCAGACTAAAATTTGATTTTGTGAATAACCATGTGTACTAACCTGCAAAATTAAATGGAGATTACATTTTAGTATAAATCCCCAATTTAACAATATTAGAGTTATCTTACCAATTCGGAAGAATGCTTTGACCACGCTAAATTGCAAACTTGTGACCCGGTATCAATGCACTGCATAGGCTGACCCGTAAGAGTATTCCAAAAACGAATACACCTATCTGCTGTGCCCCCACCACTTGCTAAAAGTCCATGATGGTGAGGCGACCATGCTATAGCTGAAGGGGGAAATGAGATCAGTCTTAATTTATATTATATATTCTACAACAAAGTTTTCGTATATTCATACCTTTTACAGCAGCCAAGTGTTCAGTATAATTTTGAATTGGTGCTGTAGAATGCAGGTTCCACACATAAAGCCGATTGTCGTTGCCTCCAGACGCCAAGAATTGGTTATCTGGCGACCACTTTAGACCACATACCTGGTAAACAATGAATAAATAAAATTGCATTTATTTTCTGCATATCCTCACCATCAAATCAGATAAGCAGGCATATTTGGTTGAATAATAACCAGCACAAAGTTAAGTCTTGTCTCACCTCCTGTCTGTGACCGACTAGTTGCCTTTCTTGAATAGTTGGTGGGGCCCTGATGTCCTTTTGATTAATAAAAATAAATTTTTTCAGTTCAATGACCTTTCATTTTCATTTCTCTCTTTTGTTCTTAGGTTAAGCGAGCGTAAGGAATTAGTACTTACCTTTTGATTAATAAACCTATCCCTAGATCCACTAGACAGCAAGTCGCCATTCCACGCGATAGCCCCAACACGAGCAGTATGACCATGTATCGTTGTTACTTGTTTCCCTGCCGCAGCATCCCACACTTGAACTAACCCAGCTTGTGTCCCTACCGCGACTAAGCTTCCCCTCTCGTTCCACGCAACAGAAGTCACCGTGTCGTCGGATTGCGCTAGATCACACAATCTTGTTACCTGAGAAGTACATGCCGACCAAAGATAGACACAAGTCCCTAGCCCAACACTAAGGACATTTTGAGAAGACCAGTCCACCAGATTAAGATAAAAGTCGTCCTGCAGTTCGGGTGCATCAAGAACCTATAAAAAAGAATGCATCACATTAGAATCTCACTCATTATTATGTCCAAATGAACAGTCCCCTTCAACAATTACTTTCCAATAACTTTATTTCACTAAAAACCCACCTTGAACGGTACTTTGGAGATCCTTCTTGTAGGCTTCTTTGGAGAACGTAGCAACTTTTCTGATTTATTACTAATTGGAGACAAAGAATATGGGGACCATGGCTCATTTATAACCACCGACCGTTCTGAAGTGTCATACTGAAAATTAACATTATTAATAAGCATTATTAAATAAGCTTATTTCATCCATTAAGTATGCCCTTTAATTTATAAACTTACATGAAACAATTTTCTATTTGGGGTCAACTTTTTTTCTGGCGTGACATCTTTATAATCTTCATATTGATAGCCTAACACTTCATTTTTTAAAAGGCAAGAATACACTGCTGATCCATCCTTACTATTTTCATTCGTCTCACGGGGTTTCTTAAATGGTCCAAGTGGTCTACCAGGTTCCTAAAAACGAAATATAATAGAAAATCTTCACATTATTCCATGTCTTTTGCACCCTCCCCAATTACACCAAATTTAACAGCACTTACACTGGTGGGTGTGGTTGGAGCAGTGGGGTAAGTAAGGCTCCAAGTATTTCCTGCCCTAGTTGGAATAAATCGATCTCCGTAGCGAGGTTTAAGAGGGGACGTTGGAACATTCATGTTGGTCAACTCCTCCAAAAGCAGACCATGACCGGACACACGGATTCACTTTGCAATCACTTTGAATTTACTGAATTTCTTAAAGGCTTGGACCAGCTTTTTATAAAATTGAGATATTATTATATTTATTTTCTGTTACTACTATACTAATGAATTTTGTTCTGATGATGATCTGTTTTCTTCTATATGTACCAACTGCTTTGGTTGGTGGTGATATCACACTCACTCACACTCACTCTACCACCACCACCACCATCACATAATAGCAAGGAAAGAATATATAACCAACTACCAAACCTTTGCTTTGGAAGCTGTTCATCGTTGCTTTCCGTTCCCCCCTCGACATACACCACTAAAAGCATAGGATATCGCCACTGTGCATCATCATCGTGAATATAAAAACCCTTTTTTGATGTAGAATAGAAGGGTGCATTCAATCAGACGTGGAAAACTGGCATTATTTTTCACATATCAAACAACCAAGCTAATGTAATAAGCTAACAAGTTAAGCTAAACAAAACCAAGAATGCAAAATCTATATCAACAATTTTGTATACCTCTTCCTGGTATGGTTGATATGTAATGTTTATAAACTTTAACTTTCTTAATGAGCGCAATTAAGGTTGACCTGACCTGACTGATTGAGAAGCATATTATTTTAGAGTAGTGAGTGGTCAAAGATTTATAGGTTCATGTAACTCACAAAAACTAAATATTCATTATCCATCTTGTTGCATTGACTTGCATTATCATTAATTTACTGATATTTGCTTTCAAAAATATGACCACTATTATATTTCAGTTTGTCTGGAACATTTACATGAGATCTCTCTGTGTCCTTTTCTGCATCTGTTTAAAGGTTGTTGGAGAATAAAATTAAACTAAACCAAGCAGCATAAAGACTGATAACCTAACTAAAGCTTGACATGAGGGTTATTTGCAGTTAGTAGTGGTGCATTTATTTATTATTTGACTGGGTTATTTGACTGATGTACACATATAATATGTGTGTTTGAGATGAGAAGACCTTATTATTATAGAATGCAATAGGTATGCATTTCATTTTCACCCCGCGTTCCGTGTTATTGTCCATGAATTATGCATTGCAGAGAAATTTGCATTTTTCCGTTAAATGAAATGAAATTTGTCTTCCATGAGCAAGTACTAAGGCGTGCAATTAGTTCCAACAATTCCAAGACAGAAGTTGGATGGAACTCGATTGCATTGGCTACTGGAATTCAGAATGCATCACGAATCAAGACTTGACTTGAGTTATCATCGTCTCATCATTGATTCCTGTATTTCTGGTCCTCTATAAGCTGTAAATAGATAACGAAGTAACATTATCCCTTGTTCAAATTTGTTGAAATCTTTATCCGTATAAAATACAGATATTATACAACTCTTGAAATGACTACGTATGACCATTGCATTAGTCCGTTAGTGTTAGTCCATCTTCACTTCATAGAATCTAAAACTTTTTAAGTTTTTGAGAAATCTCATCAGAATCAGAAAGAAGGTATCATTATATCATTAGATTTATTTAGACTTTGCCCACATGAAAATGATAATTTTTAAATGAGTCCAAGTGTATTTTAGATGACAAAGTCCAAACTCTGTAAACGTAATGTACATAAATGATAATTGCTTTAATTCGTATTTAATTCTGAGTGACAAGTAGAGCTGGTAATTGTGATTAGAAAGGTAATTAGTCAAAAATAATGTCTCGCACGAGTCACACCTTGTCTTTAGCCCTTATTAGGATCAAACCACAGTGCCCAACATTAAAATCTCATTGTCATATCATCATCCAACCTATAATCTTAAACACCATCAACATTTTACCATAGTCAGTGAAAATGCAATTACGGATTGCACTAATAGTTGAGAATCTGGTCAGATTATTCTTAGTGAGACAAATTACCCAGCAACTAACAATTCATTCTATATTGGATTGGATGGACAACGTTCGCACTCAGTTATTTTTTATGTGCTTATGTTTTTACGACCTTGAGGTCATTCGATGAACATAATATTTAAGAGCAGTTATTAAATTCAACCAAACCAAATTGTGATGTACTTAAGCAGCAAAAAGTAACGAGAAATTAGTTTGATGTACGAGTTTCTTTTTATTCATAATAAAATATATATATATAATATGCGCACGACTTAATAATCTTCAAAGCACGTATTGATGGAACATTTGCAACGTTTTCCGACATGTTGAAAATGTTTGTCATATAAAAATTGCAACTTAAAATATTATCAAGTTACACAAATTGGTGACGCTTCAGTAATCAGTAGCAAACTTAATTATTGTGCACCTGGTATTAATAATAATGACTTGAATATTGAAACTCATTTTTAGAGCAAGAGTAATCAACTTGACTATACTGCTCGATTACTCAAACAATCCCAATATATTAATTGGGGACCACAGTTTCTTATGTGATATTACTACACTAGGCCACTCTTATAAATAATTGAAATACGTATAAAAGAGAAAAAAATACATTTTCAATTCATTCCCAATCAATTTTATAAGAGGTTCAAAAACCCGTAGTAATTAACTGCCCACAGCGAGAATATGGACAATTATATGCGTTCATTCATTCTCTCAGTCGAGATTGATACAGTAATTTTGATTAAATTCTAACGAAGTTACATATAATTTTTCATTTTCATGTCGTACATGTTATCACTGATTATTGCGAAGTATATAAAACTTGCTAGAAAAGACCTGCTTTTCCGATATTAAATTGAAGGTTGTTTGTTGGCATAATAATGGAATGAATGAACCAATTGACAAATTGCTTAATGAATACAGAATCATCATAATTCTTTCAGTCCGAGTGATTCAGTCAATTGCAAGTAGTACGGTGTTCTCAATGGTAGAAGGTATTGACGAGCTTCGTCCACAGCTTGACACTAAATATTAAAATGCATTTTATAAAATACCCAAAATAATCGTAAATGTTAAAAACATACAGTCGGCTGGGTTGCATTGTTGACTTTCAATTTGGGCGTTTTATCTCGGAAGAAGAGAGACTCCATTTCATCGACTGGAGAACTGGAAGTCACCTTTGTATCAGCCCATGGCTTTGTTCGTAACTTATCTCCAATTGGAAGCAGGTGACCCTCGGTGGTAAATAGATAGTCGCTGAACTTTTGATTAACTGGATTATCCACGTCAAATAACTAAAAAAAGATATGGATAGATAGATTTAAATCTTGCGTTTGATTTCGATCTTTTTTTGACAATTAAACGGCTTGATTACTTACCAGGTACAAGTATTTGCATGTTTCCGAAAGAAAGAAACTCTCCATCCGATCTTCTAAGCTCATATCGAGGACATCATGAACAGTGGCATAACCACATTTGGTTTTGGCATAGGCATTGAGACTCAATACGACTTCACGGCCAACATGCAAATAAAATGGATTCTTCGTGGCCTGTAAATATTTGTCAGAATAATTCATTAAAACATCTGCTGCACCCAATAGATTAGATACACCATATTTTAAAGTCCATACCCGATAAAGTAAGTACGTCGATTCAACCAATTCCGGCCGTAAAGGATAAAAACTGACGTCTGGGCTCAACCGTTGCCAGTTGAATCTTTCAGGAAGGAATCCATATCTCTTCCAAACATTGTAGTGCCAAGCGTGAGTGCAAATTGCTTCTTCAACATCCCCAAAAAGAACCTACAAATATTTGTTTTGTTGTGTTGTTAAAGAACTGGATGGCACACCGTAATCAAATTGTAAACCTACCTGTACAGCAGGAAATGATGCTTGTAAGGCATCTATCCAATAGGTATATGTATTACCGCTGTGCATATCCACGTTCACATACAAAGGGTGATCTCCATAGCCTGAGTTGCAATGAGTTCGACTAAACAACCATTTGAATGAATTAGAAATATTGTTCTATCGGCATTAATACTTTTTAACTAATAAATAAAAAATTCATACCCACGACGCAGATATTGCTTGATAACGCTGTAAGACTCGTTGAACATTGAATAATCTTCTTCCTCTCCAAACAAAATGTAAGATTTGAGCAAATATTCAAAGTATGAGTCAAGTCCAGCACCCAGACCACTAAGCCGTCCAACCCATTGACCCGTTTTTGCATTGATCACGTTTCCTAAAGCCATATTATTGACATTGTAAAAAATTATAAAACAACAAAATGAAGGAAAATCAGGCATACCAAGCAAACCAGTCGTTTTAGCTCTTGCGCTCCATAAGGCAGCATTGGCACGTCGAGCCATGGATTCGTAAATGGGATCGCCAACAAGCCGAGAAAGCGTTCCCAACTCCAACAGTAATGAACCCGCTCCCGCAGTACACGTTTCAGCTCCGTCATCGACAAACCCTTTTCGGAGATTGACCTGTAAAGATGCAAGCAATTGCATAAATACATGTTTCCAGTATAAACACTAAGCACAACAACTAACTTACCCTTGGAAATGGAATTCCAGTAATTGATTTTTGAAAGGCAGGTAAAAGTCTGGACGCCAAATCATTCGCTAGCTGTAGTAACTCTCCATCATACCATTTTGGACGCAAGTTTTCTCCAAATAAGTTCCTGTCATCCTCCATTAGCATATGCGCAGATAACAGTCCGCCAAGCAATCTAATCAAAATTCAATGAAAATTTCTTTAAATTGTATTCCACTCAACTGATTACTCCATAATTTGTACTACTTTACCGAATGTTCGCTTCAAAAACTTGGACCGTATTTTCTTTATCAAAAGACACATGTTCAATCACAAGTTGGACTGCCCGATGAAATTCGCTCACGTTCCCCAACACGGCCAAAGTATCTAACGAGTCTACAAGCGTCAAACAGTAATCCCCGAGTACATCGTTAATATTTATGTTGGATCTAAACAAACAAAAATAATAAATGTTCGCAATTTCCAGTATTCGAAAGACAACATCAGAAAATTCAAGAACTTACGGATTTTCATGATCTGGTCCACGCCCAACACAATGGATGGGGTCAAGCTCGTCCAAAGGAAACGCATACTTCATGTAGCTATCATACGACCAGTAAAACATTTTTCGCACCTCATCCAACATTTCCACTCGCATGTCCTCAGTGAAAGATCCATACTTCTGATCCAGTTTGTCATAATTATGACCGAAAATGTTGAATGCAGGTCTTGATGACGGCACGAAGAGAAACGTAAGGAAAATCGCCGTAACCACAGAGCGGATTGACGGAAGACAAATGGAGACCATAATGACTGTGACGGCGACTTGGCACTTATCGGAAATGGAAGAAATTTAAATATATGCGACAACTACAAGCCTACACACGGTGAAAAATTGACTGAAATAAAGGTCAAGAATTTGTTTCACCCGAAATCATTGAAAGAAAAACGAGACTTAAATTGACTGAAAAAGGAACTATTCCTGACAAATACTCATTTAGCACTACAGATTTTAAAAATTATACTGATGAGAGTAGTAAACGATGATTGCTATAAAAACTAACTATATCAAAGATTTATATACAATGCGAGATCAAATTCGAAATTTCTTGGCGACGACGACGACGTGGATTTCTTTGCGATGTGTCTGGAAATCAAAGCAAAATGAAACTGAGTGAGGAGAAGGTCAGACCACCACTGCACATTCACATTCTAGATTTAGAGAGAAATTATGGTAGCCAGGCAAACTCGGTACCCCATAGTTACCGAAATTTAACTTCTCATAATTTGGCAAAATCTTCCCGATTTTTAGTTGTAAATTTTTAAAAAACGAGAAATTATGCCATTATTGATGAAAAATGAATGTTTTCAAAAATACTTACACGCATAAAAATGCAATGAATCTCACCTTTTATCTTTCTCCGCACTCTATTTTTGTTATCTCCGGGGAACCTTATCCAAGCCCTGTCCCCCCCAGCTGCTTGGGACTTGATGTAACTGCACCAACGACACCGACTATAATCAATGGACGAAAAAATTGACAACTGAACCTTCTCCACACCGTTCATTTGTCGCCTCCTGTTTAATTTTTACGATTTTGTATAAAAAAACCAAGGACACTCGTCTCGCGTAGTGTGTGTGCGGAATAGAATGGAATTAAAACACGGAAATAATGACAAAGTGAAATGTGGCCATTTTTTAAAGAAAATTGGTTTTACTGTTGTCTTTTTTAAAAGAGGAGGAGGAGGAGAATCCCCACCCACTTGTTTTTGCAATAATGTCCTTCGCTGGCCTTCTTATGAAGAAAAGACAATAATAAGGGTTGAATAATTGTTGCAGTTCTTTAAACCAGCTTGAATCATGTTTAGGGCATTGTTATTTAATAACAGCTCAGCTCAATAGTAGTAGTAGTAGTAGTGTCGTGTCTTCTCTTTTTTTATCGTGTGTATTTTATATAGTTCACTCAATCTGCGAATGTAAATAACACTACTCTTTGTGCTCATAACAATATTAAGGGGGATTTTTAGCCTGTCCCCCATCCATATATTAGGTCGTTGCAATTTGTAGAAAATTGTAGAAAAATGCAAACTTTTGCTTTTTTGAAGGGTTGTACACAATCTTTGGTTCAATATTTGTAAATTTGTACAAAATAGAGTTGTGTGGGGCCCTTCAAGTGCGTATTTAGCATGGCACCTTCTTATTTACAGGTTAGTAATATATACAGGCAGTGGCGGTCCACTTTAGTATTTTATAAATAGGCTGCTGAATTTATGTATGTAGTACATACATTCGGTAATAATTACTAGAAGGGTCCTCCAATGTAGACTTGAAGACGGGAAGAATGATGCAAGGAAAGATAATATGATATCTTATCTTTTTTGAATTCCATGCAAATGTAGAGACAGGGCTTCTCAGAAACCCGCATAATTTTGTGGGTTCAATTTTCCGGGTATGTTATACCACAGAACATCGGGACATCGGGAGCATCTACGTAGATTACATGGACTTACCTGAGTTGAGAGAGCTCTATTTTATACGAGTGGGTTGTATTGGTGAAAAGAGGACGAAGATGATGTTGATGGTGGTGCCGACCCTGGGTGGTTTTCTCTAGAGTGTGTTATTTAAGGCAGGAGAGAGTAGGCAGTGGGAGAAAGAAGCTAGGCAGAGGCAGACATCACATGAGGGATCATCTTCCTCGAAGTCAGTCTCGTCTCAGTGGTGTCGATTCTTTCAGGGTTGATGAGACCTTATCATCCTATTAGCATATAAAAACGAGGAAGTAATAAAAAGTAATAATAAATAATAAATATTTAAGTGTGCTTTTTCTGGGAAGAGAGTGGTGGTGATGGTGGTGGCGTGATATGATGTTGGCTAGACAGCAGTAGTAGACCTCAACTTAACATCCCACACTTGCAGGAGAAAGTAGTAGTGGTAAAGCAACACGTTGGAAGATCGTACTTTTTTAAGGGGACAAGAAGATAACCGTCTGAGACGACAAAAAACTGTCGTGTGTAGATGTTATTGATTGAGGCGATGTAAATGTTAAAGGCGACGAAATGTTGTTTCCTCAAGTTCGTCCGGTTTTCAAAATGAGAAGAAATCAACGATGAAATTTAGAAATAAATACTAACAAGTGATAACACACCACGACGGATTAGATAAGACAACCCCCGGGTATCACTGCCCTTACTGCCGCTGCTGCAGGGAAAACGTAGAGTATGGAAAGCGTTATGCAGCTGCGGAATATTCAGAATGTGATAAGACTGACAAAGGAGAATATCGATGCCCTTAATGACAGATTTGCAGGGTTTCAAGACCCTCCTTCCATGTACCTCCAGGTAATCAACCATAATTTATAAAATGACACTAGTAAAATAAAATGTTCTTTCTTAACGACGCAGGAGTATTCAGAGTTGACAACGAAGCTTCATGACTTGGAGAAGAAAGAGCAAGATCTCCGGGAGCAAATGGGAGTGGATGGGATTAACGTCATGGGTCCCACAACTTCCTTTTCAAATCGGAACAATGATCAAGACAACTTTATCGCACAGTCATTACAGTCAGGGGATGAAGGGCTGTCTCCTAGATCTCCATTTAAGTCCGTCATTCGAGCGTACCTACCTAATCAACAAAGAACGTCGGTTCAGGTTCGTACCACTTGACTCAACACAACTTGTCTTATCATGATAGAATTGAATGTATGCATTTCGTTATTATTTGTTGATATTCTTTTTGCAGATCCGACCTGGTCAAACTGTTAGGGATGCGTTATCGAAGGCTATGAAACTTAGGAAGTTAACTCCTGAAATGTGTGCAGTCTATCGAATATCTAAACCTGCAGTAAGTACCTTTATATTTTCGCCATATATAATGCGTTTAACGTGATTTAAAAAAATCTGTAATTTGATAAAAGGTTCAAATTCCCTGGGAGTCTGATATTTCCAAATTAGAGGGTGATGAAGTCAAAGTGGAAATTTTGGATAAGTTTCCCATTGCCACTAGTATCTCGCACAATTTTGTAAGTCGGCGACATACAACTGTAACCATCATTTGAATAAGGGTTTGGTTTGGTTTGATCTTAGACATGACTTTGAATTTGTCTTTCCAGGTCAGAAAAACTTTCTTCTCGTTAGCGTACTGTGAATGCTGTCGTCGATTATTATTTCAAGGATTTCAATGTAGAACTTGTGGTTATCGATTTCATCAACGATGTGCTGCCACTGTACCAGCTTTATGTGAATCAAGTCGAATGGAGAGGACCTACTATGAAATGTAATTTGTCTTCCCAATTTAATGTACCCAATCCCAAAGAGAATGCCAGATAAATTGTAAATATTTATATTTTATAAATCACAACAGTTTGCTGGCTCAGAGTACTGATACTTCCTACTTTGAGCCTCGTGAAACCTCACCTCCAGACTTGACTGAACAGTACGGAGATAAAGATCCTCCCCCACTAGGACATCGAGAACGCTCAACATCTGCTCCCAACGTATGCTACAATCTTGTGGGTCATTCTGCCGAAATATCAGATGACCTTTTACATCGACTAGGAAAAGGAACTTACACAACACTGCATGGTACAACTTTTTGCTACTACCAACTACCATGTTATTGTCTGTGTCGCTAATTTAGCTCGATCTGGGTAACACCTAGACTTCCGCCTGAATTTGATAAAAACACAGTTACAAGCGCTTTTACAGATTGGAGCCTCGTCGTGTAATTTTTTGCACTGCATGATTATTTATTTGGCTATGAAAGATATTGTCTATGAACGACATACTTTTTTATGCGTAGGCTTGATATTTTGGATGTATTTGTTGTTTTCTTTGTCGTAGAATGGTTTCCCTTTGTTAATGGGAGAACTAAGAATGTTAGACCTCCGTCAATTGGATATGTTTCAAGAGTGAAGGCTGCACATGGAACATTTTCATTAGCCATGCCACTATCCAATCTTGCGATGAACGTGGTTTTTGGACCAAGTGCGTATTTTTTGTTTTTTTTTTTCGTTGCGTGCGAGCTGTTTGCTTAAATTTTGTATCGTTATGCATGCTCTTAAACTGTTTTTGATATATAAATGTAAAAGATTCGACGACTTTAAATAGCCAAAATGAAATGTACAGGAGGACCTTATACGAGTTTTGCTGGAACTGGCACGGCTCACAGAGCAACGAGTCCTGCAAGCAGCCCTACAAAGGTATCACTATCTCATAGCGCTCAAGCTTCTCCTACCAATACCCTACGACCTTGTCGCCCTCGAGCTCGATCTGCAGATGAAAGCAGCAAGAAGGTGTCACGCCAACTCCTTCGCATGGCGCGCGTATTGTTATTGAAATAATGATTTAAATGCTGTGTAACAGGTCAAAACTTCTCGAGAATTCGTAGAGGACTGGGAAATTCCTGCTGATGAAATATTAGTTGGACATCGCATTGGATCTGGATCTTTTGGGACTGTATTTAAAGGAATTTGGCATGGACCGGTTGCTGTAAAAACGTTGAATGTCAAAGACCCTACACCTGCACAATTACAGGCTTTTAAGAATGAAGTTGCCGTTTTGCGAAAAACTAGGTACAAAAAGTGCACACCCAATTATTAATCGTAAGATAATGGTGTATTAATGAAGTATTAATGAAATTTAAATTTTCAGGCATGTTAACATTCTACTATTTATGGGATGTGTTAGTAAACCACAGTTGGCGATTGTAACACAATGGTGTGAAGGGTCATCCCTGTATAAACACATTCACGTTACTGAAACGAAATTTCCACTATTGACCCTGATCGAAATTGCAAGACAGACTGCACAAGGAATGGAGTAAGTTAACTTATGGTTAAGAAAAGCCACACAATATTTTTTAATCGTCTGTCTGGCAATTAATATTATATATATTTTAACTTGTAGTTACTTGCATGCTAAGAACATCATTCACAGAGACATGAAAAGCAACAACATATTTCTCCACGACGATCTGACGGTTAAAATTGGGGATTTCGGCTTGGCGACTGTAAAAACGAAGTGGTCTGGGTCTCACCAACAGCAGCAACCAACTGGTACTTGTTATATATTTATTCATTTCTTTGTGGATCAGTATATACTGAATCATGTAAAAATTATAAAATTTCTTATAGGTTCAATTCTATGGATGGCCCCTGAAGTGATCAGAATGCAAGATTCTAATCCCTTCACGTTTCAGTCGGACGTATACGGTAAGTCAAAATTGAAAACCATTAAGTATGAGTTCAAGTATTAACGGTGCTGCAATTTTTGCAGCTTTTGGAATTGTACTTTTTGAACTACTTTCTGGGCAGCTGCCATATTCTAGTATCAACAACAGAGATCAGGTAGATATTTTAATTAACATAAGTTAGTTGAGAAAGGACTAATTACTAATATGGAACAGATCCTCTTTATGGTTGGACGTGGATTTTTACGGCCCGATTTGACTCAAATGCGACCAGACACTCCCAACGCCCTCAAAAGACTTTTAGAAGACTGTATAAAATTTATTCGTGATGAGAGACCTTTGTTTCGACAAGTAAGATTTTTTTACATGACAACTTTTGAAGATTTTGGAAGTCTAACGGAAATGTATTTTCCTTTCAGATTTTAACGTCTTTAGAAAATTTACTAAACTCATTGCCAAAAATTCATCGGTCTGAATCAGAGCCCATGCTAAATCGCACACAACTCCAGTCAGAAGAATTTGGTTACATATGTTCCGTGCATAGTCCGAAAACTCCAATCAACACTCAGTTCGGCAACTTTCCAACCAATTTTTCAACTGGTGCCAATATCTGATTTAAGTTTTGTGATGAATAATCAGCGATAAGAGAGGTTTTTACTTATTCCCCAGAGTTTGATAGTTTTATTTACGATGGATAAACAAAACAGCTTATGATATTTATTTTTATTACCGATTTTGTTTCTGCATTGATGTTTCAATCCTAGAGTTTCTGCAGCATGAATATAGTTCTTATGACGATAGACAAATACTTGTAGGTAACAAATGTACCTACCTAACCTATTATTACTATTATGCTACTACTACCTATGAAATTTATGATAAGGTATATAAACACAATGACAAAACGTCCAATGTTTTCATCTCTCTTGACTTTGCTTACAGGTTGTGTGCCAAATAAGTAAAATGATCTGGTCATGTGTTATTTTCTTGCCACACTTGTTTGTTGCTATCTGTGTGAATCATCATATACTGTTGTTCCAGTTTTCTTTTTCTATCTCCATCAGTATTTGAGATTTCTGATAATCTATACAATGTTATACGTTGAAACCAATAATTTTGAAACACGGACACCATATATATATAGGTTACCACTCACGGATTAAGTGCAAACATTATTTATTAATAAAAGTCAGCATTTGACGTTTTACTTTACAACAGTTTGATTAACTTCATTTCCCGATCCGATTGACGAACATAAATTGTACTGTTATTGGTTACGTTATAATTTTCTAAGAATTGTATACAAAGGAATGCATAATATAAATAATATGGCATGGTAATATAGTTAACCGTATCTTATAGTTAGTTAAGTTAAATGCAGCTTTACAATACAAATATTCAGGTAAATAGTAAATGCAAAATTCACAACATGCTGAAATGTGAATCAGGATTTACACATCACATTCTTTTGAGAAACACAGGGAAATTGTAGTGTAAATTTGGATCATTTCATGTTGATTAAATCTCTTCATCTGAAGAAAAGCAATTGCTAGCACGGTTTGAAACAGACAAGAGCCCATTTCGCCTGGGATGTTTTACTCTTCTTGCAAATTGTGTAGAGCTTTCATCTTGTATCGATGCAAAGGAGGTATTTGGAGATGCAACTCTTTGGCGGAGGTTATATCCATGTTTTGAGTCGTTAGTCTAAAAATTGAAATCAGAAGATTATACATGCAATCAAAATTAGTGCAATCAAGCAAATAAATTCTTACGAATATAAAAATAAGGCTTACGGTTCCCGCAGACAGTTGTCGAGTTCTGTCTCCAACCAAACGATTCCTGATTGCTGAGTATAAAGAGTTAGTAGTTTCGGGATTGGTCTCGGGGACTTGATTTTCGTCATTGGACTCGGTTTCTTCTTCTTCTTCTGGAAGTCTATTGGCTTCAGATTGGTTACTGATATCTGAATCGACTGAGTAATCAGAGAATGTGTCCGAGTCGGAATCGTCCAAATCGCCATTGCCTGAAGGTATTCCATCAATGGCCAACATACTTCCCAAACTGGTATCCATGAATCCCTGCATATCTGAAAAAATAATGTATTCATGCAATTCAAAGTTTAAATGAGCACAACTAATAAGCTTTGGAATATAACTTACACTCAACCTGCGCTGATAATTTTCCCAGACGGTCATTTACCAGTGTTAGCATATTGCGCTGAACCATTTCAGGATCCCTGTACCACGCTGCTGTGCAAACAATGATCAGAACACCAACAACGACCATCACTCGTCGTAGAATCCACACATACTCTTGAATTACGTCCTATTCAACCAAATATAGCAATATTACTTACGAATTCATATTTACACAAAATAAATTGCATTCAAGGTTGTTAATTTTCTTATGTATGATACTTACAGGTGAGTAATCAGTTGACGAATTTAGGTAATTATATAAATACCTCTCCGACCCAAGAGTAATAATACACAGTAGCACAATCCAAAATCTCGCATTTTGGGTCCGTCTTGAACTCGTACCGAAAAATCCAAATAAAATACACGCAAAATAAAAACCCAGCATATCCAACAACGACATTTCTCCTTGAATCCATGACACGAGCTTCTGCATCCGTGTTAACTTCTCAAACACCTCAATTACGACTTGCCGTTGCTCAACTGCGGAAGCTCTGAATGAAAAAATAAGTAAATAAGCGAATTTTCAACAAATGTCAAATGCAAATTCTTACTGAACATCTTGAAAAACGTCCTTGACATTCAAAACCATGTTGTAGATCTCACTATTGTCTTTTATTATATTGGACTGGACTTTGAGCGATTCCTGCTGGGAATGTAGCACCTTTTCTTGAGTTTCCTTTGCTTCCTCGAGATTTTTCGTGACATCAATCACAGCATATGTCACACTGGAAAAGGAAATACATTAAAAATTGAAATTCATGACATAAACGATATAAACTAAAAATTTCTAACTCACTCATTAACTGCATTGCTCGTCTTCTCTTGCCACAATTGATGCTCGATGAAATAACACATGTCCTGCGTATGGAGAAAGAATTCCCTAAACGTAGCTTGACTATTAGCATCCAATTTTTGTACGCACTCAGAAATAGGAGTCGACTTTTCGCAAATAACAGATGGAAACCCCAGCATCTCGTTGTAACATGTCGAAAATTGAAAAGCTAATCGAGATTGATGCTCAGGAATCATCCCCTTGCAAGAAACTTCCAAATTTTCTAGGGCAGACTTCCAACAAGTGCCTGAAACATGAAAAATAATTATAATAATTTATTTAATACATTTTGCATTGCTACAAAAATGTGGTCACCTAACCTCTTGGTAACATTGCTCGTTGTTGTAACCGGCTTATTTCCTCCTTTCCTTTTTCGACTCGTGCTGATAATTGCCCCAGCTCCAAGGAAGGCAGACCCCCCATCCCCACAGTGAATACAACCCCACATGAAATTGCAAGACACCAACTCAACAACATGATTATTTATTGTTACTGCTGCTTTTCAATTAAATCCCTAAAATGAACAGCACCGGTGGAATACAGTCAGTCACCTCTCTCCTTGTCCTACTAAATGGAGCAAATTAATTCGTACCAATAATTTCAAAAGAAATTGTCATGTCCGATCAGAGAATGCAAGACAGGAACTACTACTGGAATTCAAAGCACAAAGTAGGACGAGGGCAAAAAAAGTGGTGGTGTTGACAAGAAAAACGTCTTTTCTGCAGACCCGTCCTTTCCCACTATTTGGAAGTTTAATCATTGCAACTCTATGCCATTGGGCCTCTGCTGGGTTCGTCTGGCTGTAAAAAAAAACCACCACTGCTCTTGTCCGGCTAAAGGTTTCTTTTTCGTGGTATGAATTTGAATGGAAATGGACTCCAATTGAGAATTGACTTTTCTTTGCTACCAGACTATTTTAGATGAATTTATCGACATTGTCATCATTGGTGGTTTGGTTATCAAAAAATAAATGTATAAGGCAAGTCGACGACAAGAGTGATGGACTGGACAAGGAGTTCATTCATATTATACAAAATAAATAATTCAACTCCATGCAGGACATTATAAGTTATAAAATATATATAAATATACTGCTACCTCTTACTTTTACATTAATTAGCATAAAATTTCAATTTTTAAGTCATTTCTTTAAATTTTAAATCAAAAGTCTTGATATATATATATAATTCTGTCATTCATTATTAATCTGCTCTACTTACCATGGCACATAAAATTATATAACTAATTGAATGCACCCTTTTGAATACAAAATAATAACTGATTTCGATAATTAATGCTACGTCTACTACTGCATTTTTATTGTAACAATAATATCACACCCATTTATTTTCAATTTGATCTTATGTAAGCTCTATATCTCGGGGGAAGAAATTCATCAAAAAACTAATTATAAACATAACAAAATACATAAAAATTTATGTGTTTTTGAATAATACGTCGTATTGTTGAAATAATTTAGAATATATATTAACTATTGGCATCGCTGATAGTAAAACAAAATACAATCAAGCCCCTGCGGCTACGGCAGTGTGTGTACAACTATAGTTTGAAGTTGGAGAAAGGATAAACAAATAATATAAATTTGACATATAAAAAGTTTCGTGGCAAAGAATCAAAAAAATAATATCAGGAATGTATACGACTTAGAGGTTCTGCAAATACTAATTCATGAAGTGAGCAGTTATCATTTCATCATTTCATCATTACTTTAAATTTAGGAACATTTCATATTCAACTACTGAGTAATAAATATGTTTGGCATACATACGTGCATGCATTGCTTGGTCGAATTTTTATTTGGCATATAAAAATATTTTTGTGGTAGAGATCTATTGCTTTTTGTGGGTGGTTTGGTTTGGTGAATGATTGTAGGATTCTTTACAAGTTATCCATGCATAACTTCTTCATACTGGCGGCACGAAAGCCTTTACCATCGCTTCGAGTACTTTGTTTCTTGACTGCAGAACCTTCCACTTTCGTCAAAGTCTTGTAATACCGATATTCCTCAACATACTTCTCATGTATCATTGGTAAATACTGTTGAGGGATACAATGAGAAATGAATTGCTCATAGAACAATTTGTAACCTCCGAACAATACGTACAGCTCGGGATAGTGCAGACTTGGATACTCATTCAACCGACGATCACAGTCGCGTAAGTACCGGCACCTAAAATATACAGTCATTTTTTATTGTGGTTTTCAAACAGAGAAGAAATGAGTTATTACAATACTCACATCTCAGGACCGCGCTGAGATGAAAATTCACAATGGAACACCATAATTTCCCGTTTCTCTTTATCCTTATTTTTGAGAACTTTAGCGCCGAAGAATCGATCGTAAACTTGTCTCTTTGTATGCAAATTGACTGCCCCCTTGATGTGACCTCCATTGAATTCGTAGGGGTAGCGGCAGTCAACGATTTCAAAAGCTACATCAGAACTGTATTTCCCATCGATCAATTCAATCAAACTTGCGCCATTAATCTCTTTGAGATCGCTATGTTTTCCATACTCCATGAACGGAAGTATGTGAACATTTGATCCGTCTCCAACAAGTGTGGGATTACTGTTGACTGTAAGTAATTTATATTTCCACATATAAATATATACTTTCTCCAGTCATTCAAACGCCAATAAAATATAATAACACACTTCTCTCAACAGCCATCTTGATAGTCATGGCAGATTCAGACTGCGCTCTAGCCAATTTGTCCTCGAGAGCTTTCGGGGAAAGAAGAGCGTTCGCTATTGGCGAAAAACTGAATGCTTTTCGATGCGAATTTGCAGAACTTCCAACGGCTGGTGGTGGAGTTGCAAATGTCGCAATTGTCTCACCCACCAGTTGACTAATTGCTGATTTTGTTGGGGGCGCACACTGGGTGATGGAAACAACCACCTTGTTCTCCGTAGCACCATTTTCAGAATCTTCAGAATCTGTAATGTAATACACACCCATACATATATAATATATACAATATATAAAATACAAGAAGCATGGTCCTTCAGACACCTTCTTGCTTTGCTTACTACTAAACTTACCTTGCGTTGTTTTACGCCGCTTCGCCAAAGCACAGCGAATGGGTTCCTCGTGAATCATCTGACCTTTCTGTGCGGTTCCTTCCCTCCTTCCCTTTCTACTTCCTACTTCCGGTTTCTCCTGTGCCACCCACCCGAGTCCCCTCTCAATCTTGATTAACTGTCTCAACCAACTCAACTCAACTTGTGCAAGGTGCAACTGCCCGTGCTTCTTCTTCTTCTTCTTGTTCTGCCGTTGAGTTGCCCGGACTTACACTTCACTGGATTCCTTCCTCCTCTTCTACATTGACAGATATTTTCCTCCCCCTCCAAAATTTTGAGCGGCCTCCGGGGTAAAGTGAGAAATGGGGCGAATGCAAATAAAAAGAAGGCTGGAGGGGTACATCAGGCTCCCTCTCACTTCGCCCCAAATGCCGCTCATCCAAAGCTGGGTTCAAATTCTGGTTCGCTTCTTTTAATCCAATACACACAAATTTTATAATACGCGTTCCAAAACATTTGGATTTTTTTAAAAGATTTATTTTTGGGTGTGACGAATAATAATAATAATTTTTTTTTGAAAACTGGATTTTTATAGAATTGACTAGAAAAAACTGTTAAGATAAAATGGGGAAAATTTTGGAGATGAGTTGAGAACAGAGCGAGTGGAAAAGGGAATTTTGAAGAAGAAGAGGAACTTTGTTTTTAGGTAAGAAAGTTAATTTTTAAAGGAGATTTGTTGATGTGAAATATATTATTATTAACTTGTGTATTTGGATAGGATTGAATTTACGTGGGTGGATCGTTTTTGGTGGAATAATTTTGGTGTAGAGAATAAAGCTTTATCAAGGCGGGCGGGGGACGATGTCTAACGTCAGAGAGAGTGACACTTCCCTTTGGCTGCATAACAAGCTTGGTTCAAATGAGTCATGGTCGGGAGGAACCATTAGTTCTCAACTAAATCCAGAAATCTTGAGAAATATTAAAGATTGCTTTATCGACCTCCAAACACCTGTTAAACTTAAGCTCCTACTTTCATTCTTTCATATTCCGAGAAGAAATATTGATGAGGTTAGTTTTTTGAAAAAATTGGTAGATTTGAAATGATTTGGATTTGTGGAATGGAAATTTTATGATTAATTTTTTTTTCAAACAGTGGCGTTCTGAGCTGGAGGAAATTATTGAAGTGGCACAATCTGACAGTGAGCAGTGGGTTGCAATGTTGGCTGAAATTATGAAACCTTATCCATCTACGGCTAGTTTGAATCATGATATTCAAGAGCCAGAAGAAAATAGAAGAATATTTTTAGACCTTTTGGATGATGTCACGCAAGAATGTAAACATCATTAGATCCAGCTATCGAGATGTGTAATTTTGTGATTACTTACTTTGGTAATTTCAGTGAAACGGGGAAAGGACTTGAATCTTTTGCCTTTGGAGTGTTTGTACCTTAATAAGAATGCATTAGCCACTGTGGTTGGGCAACAGGTAGAAAAATTTGCACCGCCGTGCAATTTTCCTCGTTTTGGCAAATAATTAATGACACTTAATTTTCAAACAGAAAAGTCCAGTGAAACATTTTTCCTTGAAGAGAAAACCAAAGTCAGCCCTTTTGCGAACAGAATTAATTCAGAAAGCGAACGATGTTGCAAGAACAAGTGCTAAAAAGATTCCAGCTCCTACAATTCCACTCAGAACGAGAGGAATGCCTAGGAAAATGACTGATACAAGTAAGTAAAGACACCAAGTTCGAAGTTTAGATTCTAATGATGAAATAGTTGAGACTAATTCACTTGTATTTTATATTAAATAGCTCCGTTGAAAGGGATTCCTAGCCATGCAACTACAAGAACGGTTCAAATATCTCCTATATCTGCGTCTCGAACGCTTTCTCGTACATCAGCTGGGAAGAAAGAGGGTGGGGTAAAACTTCTTGAAATTACGGAGCAACCCATGGGCTATGCCTTAGCCAAACGACGCAAGAAGATGCAAGGTATATGAATATTCTGTGTTTCCAGTACAATATATATATAATTGGTAGTAATCCAGTAAGCCAATATACTATGTTATAACATGTGTAGAAGAAGAGTCCAAAAAGACAAGCGCGGCGGAAGACACCACCAACATTAACGAAACCCCCGATTATGCGGCTGGTTTATCTTCATCAAATGCCCGTCCGTTATCCCCACCACCTCCCACCCCACTTATGCCCCCTCCAACTCCATCACCGTACCAACCTCCCACGCCACAACCGCTTATTGCCCCTCCTACACCGATGGTCCCAAGTCACCAGTACTCAAGGATCCCGGACGGACCACCTCCAACCCCTAATCCTCAACTCAGTCATGACTCAATGACTAATAGTTATCTTCCTCCTGCAATAGGGGGATTGAGAAAGGTTTGCATATTAGTTTATCCAACATTAAAGTTTGAAAAGCATTTTGCTGATTGTATTCAAAAATTGCAGCCTGAACCACCCCCAGCCGCGCAGCCTTTGACCAAAACAGTAATTCTACAAGTCCCAACTAATCAGCCTCAACAAATTGTAACACTATCGGTAAGCTTGTTATTGCTTACTTGTTTACATACATTTCATGAATTGTTGAAATTTCTGTAAAATCTAACATTTGAATATTTGATATACAGAAAGAGCTAATGGAAAAGGCCCAAGAAATTTTCAGAACTGCTAACAAAGCAACACGTCCTGAAAAGGAACACATTTTAAAATTCATGGCTGGAACAAGAGGTATTGAATTGAAGCAACTATTTTTCACTACATATGAATGTTTTACCCCAACTGATTTTCTTTTTTCAGACAATCCCTGTCCAGAGTTGGGTAGCATAGTCACCATTAAGCTGAGTGAACATGAAGAACAGCTTCGACAGAAAGATGGTGTATTTGTCCCATTTTCTGTAGAAACTCATTTCCAAATGAATTATAATACTGGAGAGTGGAAGGTTATACAGAAACTTCCTAAAATGGATAACGTATCCCACTCATTGATGCAAGCAGCCGTTTAAACATAGCTTTGTACAAAGTCAATCCTGATATATTCAATGTACATTATCTCGTAGCAAGAAATTAAAGTAATGTTAATCAACAGAATCATATAATTTTTTGTCTTCCGGGGAATGGATGCCAAAGAACAAAAGACATAAATTTAAATGCCTGGGGACAATAAAATTGATAAATAATCTAACACTCATAACTTTAAAAAGTTAAATTATTTGGAGAATATCCAGAACAGAGAGCACACACATTTTTAAACGGCTTATTCACTCGTCATAAACATGCATCATACATTCATTCTTAATTTAATATAAATACTTTCCGGAAGTTTGGACATACATTCATACTATTGCGAGGAAAGTTTGGGTATAAAGTTTAAGTAATATTCTCCACAATTAATTACGTACTTATGTACATACATATGTAGGCCGTCCATTCATAAAAGAGTCGTGGCAAGTTCTTGGAGAAAGTATCCTGATGTGCAATTTCCAGCTTTCAATTAAATTATCCATCGTCATAATTTATTCTGCATGCACAAAGTTTTACAGGGAGATTACATAATAACAAACAATAAGATTGATCAATCAATAGTAAATACAATACTTAATAGTTAGTTGGATTGATATTGCATTACGACTTTACGACAATGCTTTAACATTGCATATTAAAATACGTGGACAGATTTTAAATGTTACGTAATACTATGGCACGAGCCATGGATTACGATTTTTTTTTTATTAATCTGAAATTGAGTAATATAGTAAATCTATGTACATAGCATAACCTCATCTAATCGATTCCTACATAAAGCCCACCAACCATTGCACTGATCGGCAAATGAAGCAGACCAAGAATTTATTATTATGCGAAAGATATCAGCCTGACCTTTGCAAATTGTTGCAACGGGAACTATAACGATGGATGGGTGGACGTCTAACGGAACCTTCCTAAAAAGTTGCTGGACCACTTTTCTTCTTCTGTGATTCTCTTTTGCCGTGGGCGAACCACTCATGGCCACAAAAGTCTACTGACACTGACAGAAACACACTTGCAATTATTTTTGTAATAAAAAATTTAGAACTTTGGAAACTTTATATGCAACAGCAACAGTAATGAAGGGAAAATATCACATTGTCAACTGATGCATTTTGACCGTTTGAAGATAAACGGAGGCGTTCATCAATCAAAACCAAAATTTGATATTGAACTTTATGTTCTGCAATGATCAATTTTTCGTTGTATTCCTTGTTTCTCTAAAAATCTAATGGCCTTTACTTACACTGATACATCGCATATATGCAACAACTTGTAAATTCAGAAATGGAAAAATTTGCATACATTTAAATCACGAAGTGCTTCCTGCTATTGCTGTCATTGTAAATGTATGAAATCCTTGAAGACATAACGACAACCCGTCTTGGCCTAATTTCAGTTCTTCAGCCCTGCCTGCCTGCGCCAGAGAATAAAAGATACCAGTAAATAATTATATGACCAGGGAAGAAATTAAGCTAACCCACCGGTTCTTTGTGGTAGAATATCAGTATAATACGTACAATAAAAAATTTAAAATCATAGAAACCCTGTGAACTGGTCGTAGGTGGAAATTTAAAATTACATTCAATCGAGGCTGAGTAACTGGACTAGGGCCTCCAATATACTGATTTTTGTGAAGAAATTTGTACCAATACGGATTTTAGGGAGTTTTTTGCAAAACCAGTTTTTGGAGAGGATGGGATGTGAGCAATATTACCAAATTATCATTAGGAAGATGATCTAACTAACTACATGCAATAACAACAGACACACTGCATGCGGAATATGATCCTTCCTTACAAGTCAAGCCGAGATAGATGAGATGAGGTCTTGCTCTTGTCTTATTGCAATAATAATAATAATGTCCCGGTCAGACGACTTTTTGCCTCCGCAACTATTACTACATACATTCTTGCTTTACTGGGACGATCATTGTTTGTTGGTTGTGGAAGAGTGCCGTTGTCTTTTGCGGATACTTGCATTTTGGGATGGTTTGGTAAAATATGCAATGTTTTATGGGTTGTCAATGACCCACGAACGAATTGACTTAACCCCTCATTCATGATGGGATTATCATGAGGATGCATCCTTCTTACATTATATCATCATAACATGAGCATATTTAGGTCGGAGAAGACCCCTTACAAATTTTCGCCAATCAAGTTGAATTTGAGACATTTATCCAATTCAAGGATATTGAGCTCCTAACAAAACCATATCCAATTTTCTACCATAATACAGGTTTTAATCATAACTGCACTCACTTTTGCCTTATATTTAAACGAATTCCGGTATTCCATCCTAGTAGTAGTTGCCTTGTGACTTCTCACCTTGAATCATCTCTGTGAAATTGTAGTTGGTTATCATCAGCGTAAAATTGTGAAATTCGGGAATTTTTGGATCTGGAAACACAATTCAAGCACTCCTCCCACGGCTCCACCCACCAAAGTGCATTACGAGGGAGTGGAGATTGGGGATTGATGCCGTTTCTGTGCTACCCCTCTCCTCTCCCCCGTCAATTACTTTGGAATTTCAACATAGATTTCGGAACGATGAAAATACACGAATACTCGTATGGATTTGGACTTTGAAAACACGGAAACAAATCGGGAAAAGTTGATTATTGCTCTAATACGAATATTACTGAAAATATATTGCAAATTATTCTGAACTTTGTAAAACAATTAGGTTATTATTTAGCTTGGAATGGAAATGGAAACAAATAAAGTGTGCTTGCAAAAAAACCATGTTCAAATATTTATTGAGATCGTAGGATTTTCTCATTTTTATATCATTATTCATTTCCGTGTTGGTGCGTATCCTCTCTCAGGAGTTATTATTAGCGTAGTGAAAGCATGGAATCGATGGAGTTATTATCATCCTGTCATGCCAAACTGACGGATTGTTCGCAGACGCTCTACCTACCTGCTTACATACTACTCTGTAAGTAAAAAGTAGAACGGATTAAGATCCGAATTCAACATGCATGTGTTGTAATCTATGTCATATAGTTAAAATCCAAATAAAAAACTATAGAAAACTTGACGGCGAAGGAAAATTAAAACATTTTATTTCAAGATGTAAAATTTATTGTTTTAAGTTTCATGCTTAACTTTTCATCACCATCCATCTATCCTAACTAGACCATCCGAAAAAAACGTACAATGAATCAAATATAAATTTCGTCAAGTTGTATATTGTATGAATGTATATATCTTGGACAAATTAAAAATGTATGATTTTCTCAAAATTGTGTATTTACTGCATTATTTACTCCTTCCAAAAGTAATTGCAAGCTAATTGGTTTTTGACATTTTGTTTAAGTGCAAAGACATTCATTCATTCATTATGCATTAGCAGCTGTCATCTTTGACGTCGAGACATCAAAATACTGATCTAGAAACTCATTTTTCACCTTTTGTAGAAATAATAAGAATAATATTTCTTCAGTTTTCCCCATTAATCACGTTAACTTTTGTATGACTTTACCTACTTTTACCTTGAAAGCCAAGCGAACCCACTCATCATATTTATATGCATTATTCGGATTTATTTATAATTCCAAGTACTCAACTTGGTTAATGCTGCTGTCTGTGGTTGGTTGGTTGTTACTGACGGACTGATCCTTTGAATCCCTTATTGCACAGAAAATGTCGAGGACCAGACCAGACGCTACTTGAGATACGAAGACAACCAACAACCCTAGAGCTACCTACCACCTCCAAAATGTATAAGCAGCTGGAGGAACAATTAGCCACGAACAGGAATGATTGACAGGTCTTGAATCAATTTTAGTCCTCATCATCTGCACTGGTGTGACAACATTTGTTGGTTTTTGTTGGTATAGTGGGTGAAGAAATAAAGGTGACCTGCCAGATTGAGTGAAGGGCTTCACTGCTGCTACAAGGCAGGATGTTAGGAAGGCCCCTTATTTTCATATCATAATCATCATACTCATATTTAAAATCTTATGGGTCATTCATTTCTATTGTTAATAAGCATTAAAAGGACTTGACACAAAAAGGATTAAAAGGTGGATGGCGGACTTGCATTAGTAGACGTTTGGTTGGGTCTGCTAAAATCCCAAGCATTCCAAGACTCCAAAAGGACCAGCCCTGCGTCTTGTCAAAACAATTTCTGTCACCACTTGTCCAGATCATTAGTGTATTGATTTTGACCCATGAATTCCACGCCCCACCACGTACGCCTTCAATTATAGACCTTCTTTCCTTCACTATTGACAACGCATTTATACTTACTATTGTGCAACTTTGCTCACGCTGGGACTTCTCAAATTCTAATTTGTCATATGAATCCATCAATCTCAATCTATCCAGTCTATCCTGTGATAAATAATGTTGAAATGAAACACACAGATCTGTGAGCACAAATTAATGTCACATAAAATGAGCATTTGAGAGGCTTATATCCAGTCATTGCAAGATTCTCCAGTTAATCATATCTAAATAAATTTAAAATGTCCACCTACCTACGTAAATTGACTCACTTACAACAACATGCATACAATAATGGCACTTATTGCTATCATATACATTGATGACATTCGCTATAATCCGTCTTCTTCTAAATTGACAACAAAATGGCAAAAGATAAGGACGTGTGTGGTGGACAACTGTTTAAAATCCCGTCAGGGAGTCAATTCGTTAATGATGCTGATTAACAAAATTGACCAAGATAATTTATTACGGAAATCCACAGCAGAATGATGAATGATTAATGTGATGTATTATGGCTGTGTTGCTGTATTTAGTGTATGCATGTGATGATGGATATTAGTTATTGTTGATGACAGTCTGCCTAAATATGAGTGCTAAGATTACATACACGCTGCATCACCCCGCATAATGGATAAGATAAGCCTCTCTCTCCTGAATAGTTTTGTCCCTTATTATTCATGGTCCTCTTACTCCATATAAACATCAGTTTCAGTACAACAGTGACTGTGGCTTCATTCAATACGGATAAATTTTATTCCCTCATAGAATCTTCCGATATTAATAAATTCACACAAACGACACGCCCGATCTTATCCCATTACCGATATAAGATATAAGTACGTGCATAATATTACAGTTTTTATTAGGTACTTCCATTTCCATCATCATGGGCAGTGATTATACTATTAAGCTCTCAATAATTTTGTGAAAGCCATTTATTATTATCATCATTGAACTTGTGCATATATAACTAACTAACTAACTCCACAACAATAATAATAGAAAATAAAATCAGCACAGTTATTACAAAGGAATAAGCGGATAAGCCAAACGAGAAAGACTTGAGCTCATGCAATAATAATGCATGTGCGTTAACATGCTCTGTTCTGTTCTGTAAACGCTGGCTCTGGATCCCAGCATAAAGAGGAACACCATGTCAAAACTGTACTACCATTAACAACACATGACAGTAATAAGTATAAGTACTTACTGCTTCATTTCCATTCATCCGGACAGTCGACTAGTTGATTCCTTTAATAGAGGACGTGTAGTGTCTCCAAAAAAGTATCACGATAAAATAATGGAACTTATAACTCAGAACAGAAAGCAGTTTTGGTTTCGCGATTAAAAGTGGACAAAAAGGTGTCGAAAATGAGTGCATGCGTGAATTAGTATAGGCATCGTGGTCGAAAACTGTATGTAGTTATAATTGTGACGTAAAAAAGTCCTTGTGTCGAAATTGGAGACAACAAAGAAGAAGAAGTGAATGGATTATGTCCACGCATTCTTCAATGGGTATGTTTTTTCATGCACTATTGTATTGTAACAATTGCACATTATTTATTTGCCTCTTCATCTGTAAACCATTTTAAATTAACCTAATCCCCAATTAATAGTTTTTAATATTTCATTGTTTCGTCTAATAATTTCTGCAAGTGGTGCAATATTATAAATAGTACTAGACTAGTACTAGTACTAGTTATACATACATACATATATATGAGTACAATAAGAAGTTAACCAATCCACCGGGTGGCTCTGTATAATCATGCTTAATAAAGAACAACTATTTTTATGAGAGCATCAATTTACACCAATTATATTCAACCATACATGCAAAATATTTGCGTCTTGTTCAGTTTGAGACACTGATCGAATTTCTTAAACCCAATCATGACTGATTATTATTATCGTACATACCCAAAACGAGACAGACTGGCTTCGTCGTATAGTCTCGAATCTCATCTCCATTCCATCCACTCTCTTCTTCTGATAATTATACTAAAAGGTTTATAATAATCTTCCCATGAGTGCAAAAGTAAAGTAAACTTGTGCAATCTCAGTTTTTCAAAAAATATCCAGTACATACTCCAAAATTATGCGTGTTTAGATTTTAATTTTGCGCCTTGACTTTTTAACCGAATATCTGCCATAAATTGTCCATGACTGTCAAATAAAGCAGCCCTTGTTCCATATTTCATGCAATAAATGTTTCAACTGGACCATATTTTTAGGAAACACATATGTAAATCATTCAATTCCATGCTGGCGCATATGAACATGCATGGCTAAATCTTTCATAATTTTGATTTACAAGCTAAGAGCTACACCGTAAGGTCGGGAATGATGAAGATGTAAAGAAATGATCAAAATATCGGTAGAAATATCTGCTACATACTTTTATACATTTGGATATTGCTCATCGTTTCAATTTAAACTTAACGAAAGATCACATATATCCTCCATCACCAGTGTCAAAATAGATTCCCTTTCTTTTTTTTGCAAAAATGTTATGTTCTCCTTACTTATTTCAACTCTAAAATTAAGATTATGGTGTGATGGCAAAAAGTCGGTATGTATTTCTAGTCATGTACACATGTCTCTTATTAGTATGCACATTATTTATGTACTCCTTAATTATCACAAATGCCCCCTTGAACTTGAAGCTGTGCTGTTATTATACTACTTAGCTGGTTAGTTAGCTAGTTAAATTCAGTTGTGGCGGAGCATACTATAAAAGTGTGAAGGGAATTGATATGTGAATCGTGTATATAGATAAATCCCAATCAGATTATCCTTTGTGCAGCACCATGCACTTTATTACGGCAATAACAACATCATTTACATCATGCTTGCGTCGTGTTTGGATCATAAATCATTATAATTCAAATCATCTCCGGAACAACGTGTACAAATATGTACACAATTATACTGGATCCAAATAATGCAGTTTGACAGATTATAATAAACGCATTTTTTTATTACATTAAATTTTAATTTGATTTTACTCCACACTGAAAAGCGTGAAGAAAGCTTGGAATTCTTTGAATTATTGTGTTCTTAATAAGTCTATTATACCTTGTTGATATTTTATATGCTTCTAATATGCCGATGATAATTATATGCAATACACTGCCAACTGGGAGTGCATTGATTTCTAGGTATTCGCTAATGAATGAAAAACAACCGTGTTTTATTTTCATGTGCTTTTTATAACAACAGCAATCGTTTTAATTATGTATGAACAAGGCTATGAGAAAAAAATATTTGCGAATTTGAACATCAAAATATGTCATGGTCTCATTTTTGATTGATACATAATTATTGTTTCTTTTTTAAAAGATGAATGATGGACGTGTCAGTATCCCGTCTCCCACCATCGATGACCGTGATGCTGGTCTGCTTCTTGGTGCTTATGGGTGCTAATATGATGAGTGTGGTGGGATCGCCAGGCGGCAGAAAATTAATCGCAACGGAAGATGTGCATTCTGGTAGTGGTGTGGTGGATCGTACTAGTCGCAAGATTGTTGGAAAGTCGAGAGGAATTGTTGAATTGCAGTGTCCGATAACGCGCGGGCAGCATGTGGAGTGGTACAAGGTAGATTATTCATAATATTAAGAGGTTTATTGAAGATGATATGAATGATGATTTTCTTTAAATTCAGCAAAATCCTGGAGGTCGGGGGAAGAAGCGAATCACCCAGTTTCGAAATCGCTACGAACTTTCCAATGGAGAAATGAAAATTCATTCCTTAGCGTCGGAGGATGGTGGCACTTATGTGTGCAAAGTGTCAAATAAGACGGAATTGCATTATATCCAATTAGTGGTTTCAGGTACGTATACGTACAAAAGTACATTTATATTTTTTACGCTTGGCTTATTTCCTTATTATTGTTTTTTTTCTTGTCCACTCTGTATTTATCATTTAGTATTATTTACTTGTCATCATTTAATATTGCGACGTGTGATATTCTTGTAAATGTAAACATGCCTTATTTGAAATTATAAACATAAAACACCTTAAAATCATTGAGACGCATTATCCTGTTGCATTGAATGAATATGTGCAAGAAGATTTTTTATTTCCTGTCATAAAATGAAAGTATGAATGGATAAATTTAGTTTAATCGTTCCTCTCCTTCCTTGCGTTTTTTTATTATAAGTTGTAAAATTCGTTAGTAATACAATAATTAATACGATATGAAGGGGCTGACTCCATTTTTATTATTATGTAGTGGAAATTGGGTATAACTCTCAATCCACCAAATTTCTGTATTGTATGTAATCATAAATAAAATAACTGTGATCAACATGCTCATTGGACTGGATCGACGGATGAGGCTTATCGCAATTGTCAAATCTTGACATCACGTATCTCATCCAACTACTCGTTGCACAGACTTGTGTCAAAGTGTCAGACATATGTAACCACACTGATTAACCAGTTGTTAATTTGGGTCCGTATAGTTAATACTCGTGTAATACTTTATTTATACGTGATGTATTTATGCTCGTACATATTCATGTTGGGTTGTACTTATGTGTAGCATGTATGTATGTATTGATGGTTGGTTGGTTATTGGTTATGCTGTCCTGTCCTCGTAATCAAGTAAAAAATGTGTCCTTCTTTGTTTGCTCACATGTCAATCCATACAATTGATGATGTGTTGTTGGATTCGATTAGGTTTAGCTGCTGCAGCTTCAATGAGCAAAAATAGTCACCAAAGATGATCTTTATTTATCCCGAATCCAAATCATGATCACATATCGTGGCATTCAAGTGTCGTAGTGGTGGTGATATTGAGTAATTAATCGGTTTTATTAATTTCTATGTATTGTATTTTATTTTATCATATTGAGAGGAGGAAATGAGACCGTGCATGGTGGATACATATAATGTATGAATTGTATCACAATTCTTGACAGGTGTGCATGTGACAATTGTGCTATTTATTTATTACGAGACATACGAGTTAATCTGTCCAAACTCCCAAAATTATCATGAGGGCTTAAAAGATAAGGAAATATTTACTTGAGCTTTGACAAACAACTCTTTTTTTGGTGACATGTATTATGGTCTCATCGTAATATTACAGTATTATGTACTTAATCATTATTCATACTCATTTCTCCGATTAATAACCGGTATATGATGCATGAAATGAAAAATATTATTATACTCATGAATGATACTTCAACAATATCTTCTTTTTTTTTACAGGTGAACAGGCCATTAAAAACAATCATCTCAAATTAAACCGGAAGGGGAGTAACGAAGAAAATTACTCTGAACCTCAAATCTTAAAAAATCTCCTCCCCAAACAGAAAGTCTATCATGTGTCCAAAGGTTTCCCAGTTTTTCTTTTGAAATGCGAATCCAGTGGAAATCCCAAACCAACTATAACATGGTACAAGAATGGAGCCATGATTTCCTCATCAACCACAAATATATCAACCCTAAAATTGCTAAACGTTTCCCATGCGGATTCTGGCAATTATAAATGCGAGTCTGGAAATTTGTTTGGCGTTTCCAAATATGAAATTACAATTAAAGTGACTGGTGAGTTTTAAACCGAATTTTATTCACATTCAAATTCTACATTAAATATTAAAATAATAAAATGGTTATTAAAATTCCAGATTATTGGTTTGGAGCTTCTGAAATTTTGGAACTAACTCCTCATAATGTTACTGTGCTGGAAGGAAGCTCTGTTAACATTTCTTGCGTTGCAAAATTTGAGATGGATCCTTGGTTTTCGTGGGTACGCAAAGTGCCAAGTAACAAGACTGAGGGTGACAAGGTCTTCTTTCACGTGGGCACATCGTCATATTACGAGGTACGCTTTCTGGTGGCTAGACTGATGAAATAGTGAGGAAATATTGATGCAGATGATATATATATATTATTGTATAATTAATGGAATATTTCAGGTATTGAAGAACACCATTGTGAAGCCTAGTGGAGAGGGTGGAGTTTTCTCTACCGATTTAGTGATTACCAATTTGACGAAAAACGACTCGGGCGTTTACTTCTGTGCTGTCGCAGGTCTTCAAGGATATAATCTCAGTGACGTCACCATTAATGTGGAACCAGGTAGAATCCACAATTAAGTAAATAATAGATTTGTGAGGGTGGACTAATCAATTTATGTGGCTTTATATTAATTTAGGCCCTTCTGACTTTTTAAATGTTAATCAAAAAGGAGTCGCAGCTCAATGGGCAATTTTATGGACAATCTCGTTCGTTTTTCTAGTCATGTTAGTTGTCTTCTGTTTTGTTAATCTCTACGGTTGTCGTACCCATAAGCCAACCATCAAACCAGCAGCAGTACCCACACTATTAAATACCGACAAGTCTCAGCACTGTCATTTACCTGAGAGTTCTCCCTTAACCATGAGTACACAATGTACCATCCAAGAATCATTCGTCCCATTGATGGTGGGTGGTGGCAGTGGGAGCTGCTCTGGACCCTCCTCTTCCTTTGGGGACTCATATGAATACGATTCTCCTACTGCTTCAAACGCACTCATTTACCAGCACCAACATCACCACCAGCATCAACACTCCCATTACCCCCCTGCCTTCTCATGGATCTCCAGCAATAACAGTGAAACCGACTTTTGCGATGCGATAAGCTATCGTCCAAATAGTATGTGTTCCGACTACCAATGCAACAGCAGTGTGAGTAATCCCTCGACTGGGTGCCACAGAGCTTGTTGTCACGGTGTCGTGGTACCTCGATCACATCACACCGGAAGAAAGTCTAATAAACCTGTCGAGAGAATAAAGTCACATCATATCCAGATGCCGCCACCTACACCCCTATCCCCTTGGGAAACCAATTACCCTTTAAATTACGATGTTGGTTATTGTCAGTCAATGGATGGCGATTCTTGCATCAGTCCTGTGTCGCATCCAGAAGGAATCCAAACTAAACCCGATTCTAGATTATACACATAACAAACAAACATTGAGCGCATTTACAAATAAAAGTAACAAGACGAATAAATGTATACGTTGGAAGGAATAAACACCTAATTTGCTTTTATGTATGAAAAATCAAATGCAACACTGTATACCTAATCAATCATTGTATTTTCTAAAATTATTCGCTATCCATTATTTTTAGGTTTGTTTTTCCTTTATTTTTATTACACAATTTATTTTATATCCTTAACTAGTAAATATCTACCTGTAATTCAACAAAAGCTATGAAACAAAGCGTACAAGAATAAATTACAAGTGATGATTAAGATATTCTTGCATGAGCATTATTGCATTAGATTATGTGGCATCATTGTATTATGTTTAAAAAATGCATGTAAACGCAGTCCTTCGAAAGTACTTCTTAGTTTTACCAGTTTATTTTATTTGAACGCATACAAGTTAATATACAAATTTAGGATAACTAGATTTCTTAAAACGCCTTCATGTCCAATGTCCACAATGTATAGTATGATGACTCGTGTAACTCCCATTGTAACAATGTTCATATGTCCTCATCCCCGATATTTCAGAGGAATCGTCGCAATAAGAACATCTGGATAAAGCGATTTCGATGACCGGTTCGTGTGACTGACACATTCCCAGTGAACCTGGGCGCATCGTAGGAACAACAAGCAGCTGCCTGTGATCAGCCACTGCTCTAGAACAGCTTTTTTGGTAAGACGACGATGCGCTGCTAGAACCCACAGAGACTGAGGTAGTAGACATCTTTCTAATTGGTTGTGACTGTTTTTGCTGAGTTTTCTGGTAATTTCTTAAACAACAAGCGGAACCGGTGACAATAAGAGAGAGCGCAGTAGAGAGAAGGAATACAATCAACGGGAAGGGAATTCCGGATGAAGAGTTTTCCACGATTTCTGCACCTGGAGAATATAAATTTGGTTCAACACTGGTTTCACAAACTGATAACACTAGACTTTACATAATAGTTAACGAAGCAACAAGTCATGACAAACTAAAAAACAAACCTGCTAAAATTGTCAAATGAGCATCTTTGAAAGTATATCCGACACTGTTAGTAGCCAAACAAACGTATACGCCTTCATGCATTCCAGCAATTGCTTGTTTAAATAATAATCGACTAATGTATGTTCCATTTGTATGGGTTTCATTGACTCGAACACCTTCTTCCTCTGAATCCTGTAAATAATAAACATAAATTAATTTAAATTAATTGTATCCAATCTGAAACAAAATTGCAAAAAATATTTTTAAATTTACCTGAATAACTAAAACGTGTTGATTTTCTACTGGGATAAGATGCTTATTTTTAACCGAATTTCCATTTATGACTTCATGATGTGGTATGCGCTTTAACCACTTCACGTGAGGAGGTAGCGCGGTTGTCCCACCGCGCACAACGCATTCCAGAATTGCTTCATTTCCTGCAAGTACTGTTGCATTATTTGGGTAGCCGGAAACAAAACTTGGCTTTCTCCTCTCCACCATTTCTACATTATTTAACAATTAAAGTCAAAATGGGTGTTTCATTACATCGCAGAAATATCCGTGACTGGTGTGATGTTGCATACCTGTTATTTCTAGTTGAATGTTAAACTCATTTTTTCCAAAAGAGTTTGATGCTCGACAAGTATAACTTCCTGAATCTTCAGACGTGAGTTTCGTTAGGACGAGAGTCCAACCGGTCCATTTGGACATTTTGTCAGTAACTGCTTTTCCATCCTGGAAATAATACAATTCAATAAATAATTGGCATTTGTATCTATGTATGATAGAGGAGATTTGGATATAACCACTGTTTCACTTACTTTGTACCACATCACTTTTGCAATTGGGGATCCTTTGGTATCGCACTTGAACCGGATACTGTTTCCAGACGATATATGCAAAGATCCTGACTGTTCCAAAGACTCGGGGGTAAAAGTTGGACCGGAATTCTGTCCTTGTTCAATTGATCCAGAGTCCTCCACGCCAAATTTTGAATTTGCATGTTCTAGTGACTCATCTAAAAGAAATACAAAATTTGTGAGTTGTGTTATGTGTTACTTAAATGACATTCCAATTGAAAAACGTTTTAAAAAATAATAATGCAGAATATATTTTTTTTACAAACATTCACAAAATAAATGACATTGAATGACCACCTGCATTGACTGCACGCAATGAATTTGATCAATTATGAACCCATTGTTTAAAACATTATTGTCCAGAAGTAGCTAAGCAGATATTGTCTCACTAGATCCATTGTTTGCTTTAATGAAATATATGTATATGCAATTTATACTGGTTAGTAATGTCTTGTATGTTTACGAATTATATGTCTGCTTATACCAGTACGGAAACGTAACAATCCATTAATCTCAGCTTTGGACGAATGTGTATTATAGATGCTACAATGGTACACCTTGGGGTTGGGTATGGGTTGTCATACTAAAACAATGCAGTGATCAAACTAATAGCGCATACAGCAACTTTCAATTGTTCCTCCGCAGAGATCATGCCCTGCTGTCTATTTCATTATCCTCTTGTTAGCAAAGGTGAAAGAAAAAAAGAAAAGGTTTTTGTTTTTGTTTTCTCATCTCTCTTTTGGACTGAAATATTTTTTATGGGTCGTGTCGCATAGAATTCTGTGGTTTATGTCGTGAGACTCTCATACAGGTTCCATGTAGGGTTAGTTGCGTCGCGTCGTCCCCATCAGACGAGAATAATGGTGTTTGGTGTTGTGATGGTGGGAAGTCAGTCAGATGGATGCAACACGATAATAGACCCAATTGTCTTAACCTGAGGAGAAACCTGTCACTTTTATATCTCGAGTGACATTTAAGTACCTGCACTGAGAGAGGCAGAGAGAGAGAGAGAGAGAGACTGAGAGGTTGAGTGAGTGAGATGAAGACAGAGATTTGGTTGGTTGGAAAGAATGGTTGACAAAATTCTTAGGATTTTCTCTCTGAGCATTATTATTGCTATTGCTGTTACGACATGCCTGAAATGGTCACTTCGGCAGGCAGTCCGAGCTAGGAGGGAAAATAACAACCCTTGTATTTTAAAAGTTCGAAAGGTTCATAGCATGGCGTACAATAAATTGTCCTTCACACCGTGAGATGAGACTATACATGACTGCCTGCATCTTTCATAACTCTCTCTCTTCTCCAGTACACACAACAATGCTTATGTATTCAAATCTCTAAAAAGCAACACATGCAGGTAAATATCGCTTCAAAAAGAGGCAAACCCATCCCACAAGTCAAATACATAGATTCTTTCTCTTCACACAAACAAATACAGCAAATTTCTCTTTGAACCATCGCCAACAATGCATAAGTTTAGTAAAATAACAATAATGCGATGCAATTCAATTCTCAGTTTTGTAAGGATCGTCAAGGAAAAGTCATTCATTTTATGAAAGAAATTATGGGAAATTCTTCTTACCAGAGACAATAACACGAGTCCGTGCGATAATGCTGCCAAATCCATTAACTCCTTTGCATTCATAAATCCCTGAATCTTTGGTTAACACTGAGCGAATTCGAAGTGATTTAGAGTTGACTCGAAAACGGGACCATGCTGAGGTGATCGGTTCTCCATCCTGCAATAACAATAAAAATCACGGTTAGAAAGAACAAGTTCCCATGCAGTGCGTGCGTATGTATATATACATATACAGATCAAGCATACATAATAATGTACAATTTCTTAAACACACAGAAAATAAAATAAAACCTCATAAATTTCGTTCCAGCCACCATCAAAATATTGAGACAACCCTTAAAAGAGTGTTATGAACTTTGCAATTTGAACCTTGTAGTCATTTTTTGCTGGGACTTAAAATGGAACTAGGATTTCAAAAAATGAAAAATATGTAATTTGATTCCACATCCATATTGAAACTGCAGATCTTAAAAATGACGACCCTTTTCACACCTACTACATCTTCTACAGCCATAAATAATATACGTAATTGCATTTGTAAGTATGTATAAGTGAACATCAATGTGCTTGCTTGACAATTTTTTGTTACAAATCATATAGAAAACGACAGTCCTTAGAAATGGATAGAATTAAAATTAACAGATATTTATGAGAGCAAAGCGAATAAGCCACTTGAGATGAGTTTGTGTAGTGATTCTTGGTACCATTATTATTGTTTCTACTATGACTGCATTACTATGTACACTATATGTACAGGGAGATAATATTGGGTGTACATGTTTTTAAGCCTAGAAACCATTAAATTGTGAAACGATGTCGTTTTAATGGCATTGGTTTAGCTGCCAGTCCATGATGCCAGTGAAAGAAACCCCAAAGTGGTGTGTGTACACAGATCTTATGTAACTTGAGTGATTCCAACAAACCAAACCCCAACAAGTGAAACTTTTTGAGACCTTTGGAACTTTGAGAATGGAAAGTTTCAGCAGGGAGCAAGTAAGCAGAGAATCAAAACCAGTTGGTTGGTTTGTTAGTTAGGTTAACTATTTTGGTTAGAGGATGCAGCAGCCTTTAGTGAGATTTGTTCCTTAAGGGAAAGACCCCTGGAGTGAGAAATGCTGGAAAAAATGCATATTTTCTCAAAGTTACATGAAAACTTTGGTCCTGGTCTCGAAGGGGGAAGAAAAAACCTCGGATTTTATCCATCTGATCCAACCTAACCAAAACCACCGACTGCTCAACGACTGGGTTTGATTCAGAAACATGCCATCCACATCTGGTTTCTTAACTGTTCACGTATGTATGTATAATGTATACCAACTATTATAAAGCAATTCATATACAATTGGAGAAATTATCTTTTGCTGTGATGGTCCATTTCATCGCGTACCCGTAAAGTGGTGGTAGTGGAGTGGTTGTGGGTGATGCAGATAAGAAAGTACGTAAAGTAAGAGAAACCCATCATGTCATGTGTGAAAAACAAATTCATGTAGAGTAGAACTGACAACCAAGCAATAACTCAGAGAATATTGACGACAAATCTTTTCATCGCTTGAAATAATTGATCAAATTGGTTAGTCAGCAGAAATAATGCAGAGAACATTGTACAACGAAATTTCTAAATAAATCATCCATCCCTCCATAATAATTAACTACACTTTCACAAATAAAGCAATTGTTGCTTGCTTACCTTGTACCAGTCGATACTTGGCGACGGATCTCCTTCTATTGGACACGCTACACGAAATTCTTGTCCAGCTCGTACAACCTGGAGTGGTTTGAAGTCTCGACCCAATATCTTCGGTGGTCCTATGAGTGGGTGACAAGACAAGGAATTTTTTAAATTATGGTCAATATATGTTGTCTCATAAAATGACTCGTCATCGCCAATTTAAATCGTCTTTCTTTTGTATCGTCTCACTATTGTTACAACTATTGATAGACCAATCCAAACAATACTATCATCCTGACTATGCCTTATGTGTACATACTTTATTTTGCTTTATTTCATGTAATATAATCATTTTGATCATTGATCGCTTTTCTGGTCTTAAACATAACGTCAAAACCTGTCAGTTACACGTGTGTTCACCCATAGTTGTATTTACTAAGGTTTTCCTACTTGATTTGTAGAGTAGTTAGTAATAGTTGACTGTGAAAAGGGTTCATGCCTAATAATCTGAAAAGTGAAACATCTCGTTTGTTTTCCTTCTTGCTCTTCCAGTCATTTTTGTCATTATGCACTCAACTACTGAACAGATTAACAACGCATTGAACCATCACTCTTTCTGACTTGACTGCATGAGCTTGAAATATTCCAGACACTCTCTTTTTCTTCTTTTTTTGAAGAAGTTGTTGTAGGACCACAGACAGATGTTATAAAAACAAAATGTTTCATGTCGTTAAGTCACTCAATCTTAACATGGTCTGTTTTTCAATTAAGTCACCAAGTTTAGTATGTTCATCTGGTCAGAGACAGAATAATATTATAAAAGTATATGTAAATGGTGATAAGCAATCACTCCAATAAAATTGGGAAAGATCATTCACTTCTTTTATTCATGTATCTGTATCAGGGGATGTTGTAGTGAGTGTGTGATGATGATTCAAATTGTGTAATAATGTAAATTAAATGTAAATGCAACCAGACTCACTCACAACAGCTCTAAAGGATTGATGAGTCCTTATATATTTTACGAGGTCCTGAATATCAACAGTTTTCGTTTAAACCATGAAAGCATGTCCAGAAAACTAAAGTACTTATTTGACGACTTGGTTGGATAGAGTTAGTCATTATTACTTGACACCATGCATTCATCTTCAGTCAGATTTATGTTTGATAACATTTACTAGAAAACAAGTTGATTGAATTATTACGCAAATTAATGCTATCACAAATACATAAATAAATTAGATTTTAAAAATGCGATTCAAAATTATATCGTCCGGTTTATACATTGACTTAAGTTAGCTTTCTGTTGTAATTTGAAAGTTGAGGAGGCAACAAGAAGAATGAATAACCTTATAATGCGTTTAAAACCTGCCACAGAATAGTGCAGTATTGCATAACCAACCATATTATTTCGTTCTCATTCTTGTCGTTCAATTTTCAACCCAAATATCCTGCTGTCAGGGTGGAAACTCCTCAAGTTACAGAAACACCTATCACGTCCGATATTTCAAATCTGTGCAGAGACATTCAATACCATCACAGTCACTGCTATTCGCAGCTTGGGTTACATCGTTAACTACTCATTGGTCGACATGACAGCGTTTATGACCTTCCAGCCTGCCTGCGAACTTGAGTCCTCCTCAGTAATCAAGTTTTTTTGCGGGTGTGGTTGGAAAAATTGCAGTTGTTTGTACCGAATTTGAACCACCTTGGTCTGCACCTTGGTATGCCCAGCCACATTAAAAAAATCGACGAGTTTAACAAAAAAGTGTCCATGGGAAAGCTTATCATATTTTATTTTTATAAATGATTTATATAGTTCAGTTTTTGCGTGGGGGTGCTCAACGTTCAAGAACCCAACAAGTTTAACAAAAAAATGTCCATGGAAAATCATATTGATTTTTTATAAATGTTTTATATAGTTCGTTTTTTTTCCGGTGGCCCTCCAAATTAAAAAACCTGACAAGTTTAACAAAAAATTGCCCATGGCGAAAGTCGTCATATGGAGTTTTTATAAATGGTTTATATAGTTCACTTTTTGAGTGATTGTGTAAATTGTAATTATTTGTACCAAATTTGAGCTAAATCGGTCGAAATTTCATCAAGTTACATCTAATTATCTCTACTTGAACTATACAACAAAATAAATTAATACCTGCTCAATTTTGAGAATTGATTAAAATATATACAAATGCACCTACTACACTCGATACAAAATATCGAAAGTGCTGATACCACTAAGAACAAGCCACGCCACATAGCAATAAGCTTCATCTGTCAATCTCTGTTGCCCATCAATTGAATTGAATAATGTTTGAAATCCGTGAGGGTTTGTTTGTTGGTGGTTGGTGTCTGGAGTTGTTGGTTTATTGCGTGAATTGAATTGATGCACCCGATTCATGGATATGCATAAAATTCATCAGTTGAAGAAGCTCACGCAATACAGATACATGAAATCTTTTAAATTTGTAGTGCAGCCATTAATTAAAGACTTGCTTCTTATGCGCTCGCTCGTGATGTGGACATATGAATTTCTTATAGAATTTATCAGGCATACGTAATTCAATTGAGTTCATTTCATGATGATGATAATGAGAAGCAACAAACAACAACATCATGATGTATATAATAATAATAATATACAACATGGTCTCTGGTTACTTGACTTGCTTGTCTGTCATGCATGCTCTCTGCCCTTGTTTCTTATTCCCTCTTGTCACTTGCCCCATGAAATTTATCCCATCTTCATCTCTTCTAATTTATTCTAGGGAGTGAGTAGCTGGATCGATTTCACTGATTTACTTATTAAGGGGAGAAGAAAGAGGAAACTTGCTCTTTGTTATAGGAATACATTATTTGTCCGTCTGCAAGTCTGTCTGTGTGACATTCAATAATTAATACTTCTAAATTTTGGGTTCTCTATGATACAGATATTTTGTAATATACATAGGTTCCGGCTGATTGCATGAGATAAATTTATGGATTTTCTTAAAATCGACTAAGATACGATCCAGGTTTCAATTTTTACTTACTTTCATTCTTCTTTACATTATATTTACGATGCTTTATTTTAGTATAAACTTGATCATCTCTTGGTTGATTGTGTACTGCATTAGATTGCGGATCCAGTCTCAGGAACTTGAACAGTGTCAAGTTACTTTTCATGTACAACACACAACTGAAAGACAATCCTACCTGAATTCTCTTAAACCGAGGCAAATAGAAATTCTTTTGTCTTATTTGCATATACCACAGCAATTACTTAAGCTATTCACTTTTATTCGTGGTCATGAGTCAATGTGTTTTATTAGAACTAGAACGAACGACACGCACAAATCTATCCTCGTCATGCACTGAATTTTATTTATTAGAATTACGTGTTCCGTGAGACTGTCTCATTTTCAACAAACTTTTGAACATCCATTATTTTCAACCACCTGTTCCTCCAAGTTTGGAACAGTTTACTGAAAAATATATACAAACTATATTTTGCTGCTGCCATACTGCTGTGTCACCAATTAAATCAGATAAGTGTTGTGAAGCCTACCCAAGCTGACAGCTTCAATTGGTGAACACGTTGGTGCAGTAGCAATTAGGGAAAGAAGGGGACCTTTTTTCTCATCCACTCTTCAAGTCACTGTCATCCTGTCATTTCATTGTCTGATTCAATGATCCAGATTTTCCAGATCCGTCACCTTATATTCCATCACTTCTCAGGTAACTCAATTTAATGCATTCATGTGAATGTCCATCCACACACCTACACAAGTAAGCAGTGGATGACCACTTTCTTATGTCATCAAACATCCTCGTCAAATGTTGATGTGACTTGTATCATTACACACACCATTCAAAGTAACTAGAAGAGTCCAAACCAAACCAAGCAAGATTTCGAATCCAGAAAAAGAAAAGAATTGAGTTGATTTCCGATAGAAATCTCAACAACATCTTCTTCCCCCCAAAAAATTATATGTGCCCATTTGTTTACTTTGAGTTAATTCCATCCCACACCAAATTATAATGCATCATTGCTGCTGCCTTGCCTACCCTGAGAGATAAGATGATATGGTTAAGGATTCAATTGAAGTGAACAGATGAAGAATGCATGCACGCTCAAATGTCCATGATGTGAACTGATTCTGGTAAAGAAAAGATTATTGTGATGTCAGGATGACACGGCAAATAAAACAAGTAACACCATCAATTGTTATCTCACACAAGTATAGGCAGGCAGGCACATGTAGATAGTTAAAGTAGATGATTGTTATTGGTGATCCTTCAGTCTGCTCACACTTGAAATCACTCAGAAGTCAAGAGTTCTACGTAAAAAAAAAGACAGACGAAGAAGAAGAAGAAGAGCTAAGCTAACCATTATTATTTGATTTTTTCTTCGTATTTTATTTTGTTATTCACCCACCAACCAAATCTCCAGTCACAATAAAGCCACCTTTAATTTTTCTCCATCTTCAACCAACAATTGGAGACCAAGTTTCAGCTAAAAATGCACTTGATCTGTATAATAATAATAATGACTTTACTAAATCATGAGTCAGTCAGTCTTCTTATGGTTGATATACTTTTTTAGGATGCGTAACCAACCATTCCATGTAAAACTACTCAAGTGCGTAGGATTTAAAAATAAAGTTGAACAACTCGTGTGTGTGTGTGTGTAGTTGGTGGCAGTCAGTCAAGGCAGGGAGGCATGAATAAGGCATTTATATTTATTTACAACCCTTTGACACCTTGATAACTACTGCATGTTATGCATGCTGTACCGTCTCCGTCTCCAATTAATTACACGGAGGGTGCGTAAAATGCACACACTTTAGTTCTGCCTTGCCTATAATGTAGTATGTAATCATGCATGCGCTTCTGTTTAAATAATAATATTATGTAAGAAGAAAAGAACTTGCTGTATGTGCCCTGCTATATTCACAAACACACTTATTTTTGTCGTAAGAAATTATTAATATGATTATGTATATGAGAATTATGCATGCATCAAGTTTTTGTTTATTTACTGGTCCAGAGTAAGTAAATAATGTCATCATTTCATAATTACATTACTTGGCAGACACCTACTACTTTTTTTGTATATTTCTTACCTCGACTTGTTGAAGCGTGGGCATAATTTGTTGTCCAGTAGGGAATGATTACCAGAAGAAGGTGAAAAAGAAGAATCAACTTTCCGTTACCAATCATCTTCAGATTATTACCATGAACGGCGTGTTCCAGTCATTAGGCACGGTTCTGCAATATTTAAAATACAAGTTGAAATTTAATTGCTAATTATTACACAATAATAACAGAATTAATTGGTGTTTCTTGCATAGTTCTTTTCTCTGTTTCAGGTAAATTCTTATGGAGCGTGTGTCTGCGTGCTCATAAAATACAGGTAAATATGAGTGAATCAAATGCATCTTTGTGAAAGAAATAAGTTGAAATTAAAGAAGCAACATTTATTAAACACGCAGCAGTATGCGTACAAGCAATGCAATGTGTTGTTTTTGAAGAAGAAGGTCATCATCACAAGATAGAATTTGACTGGCAGTTTCCCGTTTTAGATAACAAAAGGACCCCCCAATCGAGAAAATTTTTCTTTTGGTTATTTTTCTCAAGATACACCACCACTCAATCCAGGCAGGCAGAATGAATATTAGTTCAAGAACCAAGAAGTGCAACTTATATATCTTAACGAAGAAAGAAATAAAGGAAAAAGAGGGCGAAGAAATAATCTCTCACTCAAAACCACTTCTCCTTGAGCTGATTCAACCAAAAGATTTTAAACAGATTAGGCAAAGTCGTTGCTCCAGAATTACTTTGCGTGTCACCTTTGCCAGATTTACAAAGATACCATAAATAAAAGAGGAACGACGGACGAGATCATAATAATGTGTACAGATATACACGAACGAACCTACCCTCTTCTACCCAAATTGATTAAGTGTAGAAAGAAGTTTCAAACCAAAAAGGTATCATTATGTCATTATGTTTGTTCAAATATAGTTCTTTCCACATCCATCCCTGTATTCATTTCCAGCCCACTCTAATTTCATTATATGTACTTTGCTTACTTATACATATTTAACTAATTGAAAGCAACCCCAACCTTTAATTTAGTTAATACTGTAACAAAAAAATATGTCTCTCATATTCAAATAAATACACAAACAACTCTTCTTGAATAATTTGCTCATTTCAGATAATACTTGAACATTAACAATCAGTTCAACATTTCCCTCGTTTGTTTGCTGATTCAGATCATAGCAAAATGTCTAACAAATACCAACGCACCATAATAATAAAAAATTCACTATAAAACTGGGTGGTATTCTGTTTGATGCGAAATACATAATACACGTACAAACAAAACAAGCATGCACATTATGCACATGTATCTATAATCTGAGTGAAAGTGAGGATTGTTCAAGTCGTAATAATACCACAGGATTTTGGTTTACAGCATTATTTTAATGCAACACATTTCCAAAAAAAGAAGAGATACAATACATCGAGACATGAAATTTCCACACAAAACAAACAAATTTTCTCACCACGGCAGAGCTTCCGATTTGTGCATGGATGAATAAAACTCGTCGATAAATAAACATTTGTCCGCATAACCAACATAACATCCAGCAACACACCAAAAAGTAAGTACCCTTCCCTCCCTAGTCCTCCCCGCAGACAATAAAAGTTTCACCTAAACAAACGCGTCTCCAACCAAATTTTTATGACACACCATTGCCAGCAATTAAATCCAGCATAGGTAAACAAGCAGTCCTGGTTGGGTACAAGAAGGGGGAAATATGAGATTAGATGATAATGGGGGAATGATTACACTATTACACATCCCCTCAGTTCAGAAACTTATTGTCAACTTTAAACGTTAAATTTTGAGAGTTATGTTAGCAATTCAGGACCTCGAGGTCTTCAGATATTTTATATAAACATGCACGCGTAACACACTTTATGAGAACTGTCACTTAATTTTGAGAGGAATGCACGTTTTATCGTTATTTTCACCAGAGTTAGTAAATCAAGTGTAATTGTAATTGTAACTGCACACGCACAAATGTAATGTGACACTAAATTAAGGAGTAGATGTCAACTCGGAGCAACAAGTCCACCACAAAATGAATGCTTGCTTATTATTATTTGTATTTTGCATTGGCACCAGACTAATAAACCAAGCCAAGTGGGATATCTGTGTAAAAGATGATGATACTGACGGACCAAGAGTTCCCCGTCAACTGATTAGAGTTTGTTGGAGCGTGGTCCTGTAGTTAAGCACGAGAATATCCTCTACACTGAACTAAACTTGGATGAGTTCAGATATTTGAACAAGAGTAAAATCAACAATGAAAGAAGCAGTCTAGTTAAAGCAGGCACTTTCCACAACATTCAACCATGATGATCCATACAAATACAATGCAAGGAACCCTCGTCGTGTCGTACGTACTTACCGTTCTCATCTTCGTTTTATAAGGGGAATTGCTTAGTAGTGGGCAGGGTAGGAGGTAAAGTAAGCAGGAGGTATTATTGTATTGTAAGGGTTTATGTAGGATAAGGAGTCCCATTTTAAGGGGACCAATTTTACGCTGTCACACAGGTCATATGGAAGGAAGGGAAGTGTCTCACTGTCTCCACAATAACCAACAGAATCAGCAGCATTACTGGAGTGGAAGCCTAATGTAGAGCGAGAGAGGGTCCCTTTTACTCCGTATGCGTGGTTGGTGAACTAGGATAAGATGTGACAGACGCCTTTCTTTCCGTTACATGCTCTTTATCTGAGGACACAATCACAGTCCCCAACTTTTTACGTTTAATGTCTATTTGTAGCAATTGTGAGACAGGACAAGAGGTCCTGCGTGAATTTCGTCACGCAAAATATTAAAACACACTTTTAGAGAACTATGCAAATTATGGTATCGAACAATGGAGTTCATGTCACTTTCTCGCTACTATAATTCAACCTATCTACATAGTCAAATTATCTAATTTTCGTATGCATTAGTACTTACATTATACAACAAACACAATGATAAACTAATATTACTCGAGATTAGGAAGACTTTCATGAATTCCACTTTCTTTATGAATGCCTCTGTCTTATAAGGATACTTATGGACTCTTGTCAGCTGTATGCATTATTGTCCAACTCGAGTTTGTTTAATGGTGAATGGTAGTTGTTGAAGAATAAAAGTGTTACAAGAAAAAGGGTGCTTGCTTATTGCTCAAAGTTTAACTTTATGTTGGCAGAACAAGTCCACAGTTTAGATTTATTTGACTGGTGGAAGGTTTATAGGTTTTGTGGACGTAAAAGAACGAGGACAAAAATCCATCCAGCATCTTTCAATTTCCTTCACGATATCTGCTCATTATCCATCTTCGTCCGCATTACTCTTCTTGACTGCTTTTTCCTGTCAGATCTCCCAAGAAGGGTCAACTCCTGTTGTTTCAATTTCCAAGATTTACGACTCTTCTCTTGCAACACTTTTATGACACCTTCAATCGTCTCCAGCTTTTGTTGGCTCTTACATCACAACACGTCACTTGGCAGAGTGACAATAAATCCTTCGAAATCTGTCCAAGGTACTGAACAGGACAAAGTATTATATATCATATCCACTACTCCAGCAATTTCGGTGGTGGTGGTGGTGCTAGTGAATGCGGAAACAATACAATAATACACAAATCCTTCCATCCTCTTCTTTCTTTATCCTTATACCTCTCTATAGATTATTTAATCTTCCTTAATTTTTTGTCTGATTCCACCTTCTCATCACGGTTCCAGTTTAGTTTAACCAACAAGAAAGAAATGTTTATGAACAAGAAGAACGCGTCTTTTATTAATCATTTCCATTATTTTGTGAATTGAGCAAACAACGACACACCTCATGCAGAGTCAAGCTGCCAGCCTCATCTCACCTCACCTCACAGATTGCATATTATACATACACATTATGTGCATGTTTATAAGAACTTGACTTGAATTGAATGCAGCCTTTACAAAATAATTCATTTAACTTAACCAAACTACATACACACACTAAATAAAAAGAGTTCACACACAATGCACTCATAAACATTTCGATTTATTTGTGACACGCATAACACGTTGGATTTGTTCGAGGTGTGTTGCTGGTTTGACACTTCTTATCTTATTTAACTCATTAGTTTAAACAGGGGACACTTTTATTGAAGCACAAGTTGCCTGTGCATTCTACAGATGCGTATAATGCGTATTGTTTTTATTCATCGATTAAATACTGTCATGTCAAAAACTTCCCTCAGTATAGAATGATAATAAATATGGTCCAGATCGTTGCAAAAAAGAATAAAATCAAATAAAAGTGACATGCAGGAATAATTTATTTATTTTTCATTGCGTTAAATGGTAATGGCTATAAAAAGTAATTTTGTATGTTTTAAAGTTATAATACTTAATTATTGGGGGAAACGTCTTTTGTTATACAAGCCACACTAACTGCGAGACATTGAATAGAATTTCCAGCATAGTGCATTAATATTAATTCAATTAAAGATATAAGTATCTAATTAATAATGCTAGCCAAATGTTTTATTTCCTACTCAAATATCGTATTATTAATCAAGTTTTGCAATTAACAAAGTTTTCTCTTATGGGTTTAATGGTTAAGACTAACATGATATGATTCAATGAGAAATTCAATCATAAATTTTAATTATTGTCAAGAATTTAGTGAATAATTGAACTTAATTACTTTTAATATTCGGGTAGAAATTCTCATTAAAGAAAAAAACCCCCCTCATCTTCAGTTGACCAAAGGAGGATAGAAAAATGGCCTGTGTGGAATATTTCATGCAAGGAGAGCAGACCGGAACAACGCTTCCTCTCTCCTCTGTGATTGGTTACAATTAACCAATCAATGCAGGGATGGGTCGGAAGTGGAAGCGATTAGTCCGGTCTGCTCTCCTTGCATGATTTATTCCACACAGGCCATTTTTCTATCCTCCTTTGGTCAACCGAAGATGAGGGTTTTTTTCTTTAATGAGAATTTCTACCCAAATATTAAAAGTAATTAAGTTCAATTGTTCACTAAATTCTTGACAATAATTAAAATTGATGATTCAATTTCTCGAAAGGCATCTTTCTGTCATAAATTGATTATCAGTTGGGTATTTTTAAGAAGATTGTTATTAGTGGAAGTTTCAGTGGAATTCAAGGAAGACATTTTTTGAACAATTATTGAACAAAGATTGTTATTGCGTGAAAAACTAACTTCATGAAATTTTAGGATTCCCTTCCCATTTGTCAATATTTAGGTGAATGAAGTGCTGAAAAAATACGATTTAAATGGGCTTAATCAGACGACTCATAGGAGACATTGTTTGCTTAACTGGTTTTCCATCAATTCAAAGTCAACCTTTTCAAATCACATAAATAAATAATAACTAGACCAGCCAGCTCATAAAATGTTCACAATAATACGTAATGTATGTTGCCTGCCTTGCTTGCACTTTAATTCAATCAAATCACCTTTATCAAATACACTATTTTGTCAACTTCTCTTCAGAACCCTTCAAGTGCATATTTAATGGACTTATTAAACAACACTATACTGCATCTTATCTTCATTCTCTAAAGTCATCATCATCACCCACTCAACTCTCAGCCAAGGACTGATTGGTGGGGGACATGTGCATCTGTCTTTTTTCTCTGCATGTATTTATTTTATAGAATATTCCATTATTCCATACATACTATTATTTTTTATTTTATTATTCAGCCAGTCTATTTGTATTTCAATTAATGGATTAAGATACAGACAAAGTTGAGGACAATGGAATCAATAAACCTTTCAGCAATTGCAAACCCGAGCATCTTGTTAAATTAGAAATGCCGATAATTGCATTCAAGCATGTAATCTTAAATTTCAATATCTCTCTCTCAACCATGGAAAAATACTCCCAGCCAGATAACATGAACAATTATTTCTGTGGGTTTCTATATTTCTATGTTTTTTCATAGTTCAGAGTTCTAACCAACTGAGAGCGATGTGATCTTAGCTTCTTCATAAAGATTTTTCATGTGTGCATGCAAATCACATTGTTGTCATTAACAATGTGCTTGTGATTTAGGTGGACGCGGTTATCTTCTTGGCGAGATTTGCATTGGTTGAAGTGGTTGAAGTACTTAAATCCAGCAGCAGAAGTCGCTTCCTTCCGATGTGCCGGTGCGGTCGGTCGGCCATTATTGTGGGTGGCTATGAAGTGTCTGGTGTGGACCAGTCTATCTAGTCTGCTCGTTTCTGTTGCTCCTGCTGCTGCTGCTGATTTTACAATTAATTATTACCATTAAATAATTGATTTGAAGTGTTTGTATAGTTTAAGATCGCAAATTATACTATAGACATCCTGTCCTATTCAAATAGCACAAATTGTCGAATTGTAAGTTGAGAAGGTTTTCTTTGGTCTTTGGTACACCATCATATCCATATCATCTGGCCCGTTATTAATTAATGTTGTCGTCTACACATCGTGTGGCGAAACTCGATGTCTATAATTATATTTATTCAATTTTGTGGAAGTCAAATTAATTGCTTCTTACTTTTATTAGTAAAGATTGATTTTATGAACCAAATGGAATTATGAAGTTACCCTACGTTTGTCGATGTTAATTTGTCATTTCTATATTTGTATTAATTTGTATTGTATTTAAATGTGTAACTTGTTTAAATTCAGTCTTTTGAGTGGACACTGGACAGTCATATTATGTAAAAATAATTTTGTAAACCACCTTGAAAATTTATTTGTCGCCTACTTTTGAATTCATGACGAAGCCCATCAAATCAACTGATATTCTTGTTACTTGCAGAAACTGTATTAAGCAGCAAGATGAGAAAGAATGACAGAAAGTCGAAACCCAAGCCAACGGGAAAACCCAAGCCAAAGTCAAAGTCAACCAAACCCAAGACCAAGTCAAAGCCCATCAAGCCAAAGCCAAATGAAGAGGAGGTCACGAAGGTTCGAAAACCCAGACCTGAACCTCGCGATCGCAATCTAAACCCAGTACTTAAAGAGTCATTCCAAAAAGCGATCAAGGAATATGCAAAACAAGATATCAACCGACGTCCCGCAAAAATTGTAGCAAGAACCGTCGAACTTATAAATCAGTCAGATGGAGGCTGGAGAGAAGACAAGTCTAAGCTGTTGTTTATGATTGCACTTGGACTGGAACCGACCCCAAAATCAGCTGGAGTGCCATCCGTTACCTTATCCGATTTTGTACTTGAGAATAAAAAGTTGCGAGAAAAACGAATTAAGCGATTTGAAGCAATGCGGCACTGGCGCTCCAAGTTTGTTTCTCTGGTAATGCCAGAAGAAATTGATCTGACTAAGGATAACGAAACCACAGAAGTGATGCACGAGGAGTCGAAACCCTTATTAAGTCTAACAGATGTTTTCAAGCGGCTGTGCAAACCTCGCCCTCGTTCGCCACTGAAACAACTCAACCACAAAAGGCGAACTAGGTCCAGCCATACAAAAAGGGAACGATGGTCTAGCAACCTGGTAATAAGTATCAACTCAGATCATCTCTCGTACTCAAACCTGCTTAAACGCCGTAATCGTAAAAACTGAACATTTTAAAATTGTATTTTTGTTTGTTTTGGTGTTGTCGAGCGAGACACTTCTACTATTCCAGAATTGTTTGCCTAATTTTAATTTTGATGATTGATTAATCCATCATATAGAAAAATTGTAAAAGTAATAATACAGAAAAACTGAACTAAATTATACAAATAGCCAAAGCCAAAGTTAACATATTTATTTAATTACACTTTAGGCCAAACGGCGACAGTGGATGAAGTAGATCTTTTTCAGATTTTTAACATTTAGAAATTCTTCGTGTATTTTAAGAGCAAATTAATTAATATTCGCCTAACAACTAGTTTAAAACTGGCCTATTACTACTCATGTAACTAATATAGATAATAGATATTACTTGTTGCAATCTTATCCGAAATAAATAAACGTGGGTTTCCTTATTATGACAATCAATTGCAATCTCTCCTTGAATCATTTTTAATAATCTTATTTTAAATTGATTACAATTTATTACAATGACGTACATAGGTGGGAAAACTTGTGAATAGATAGGATGATAGGAAATTATATGTTACATCATCACAAAGCCGTCATTTCCTTTAGAATTCCAATACCATTTTCCGCTTGATTACAACACCTGCATGCGAAAACAACCTATACCACTGTTCCATTCCCTGTTCGCATGGTGCTATTTCGCAAAAATTGTGCAATGTCCCAAGAAATCATGTAATCTAGAAGCTCCAAGGAGGTCCGGCATTTCTAGTTTGCATTTTGCATGCTGAGAGTGAATGAGGAAAATTGAGACCTATTTTATTATACAAGTATCTGTAGAAGAAACACACAAGTAAGCAAGTCGATTGGGTTGGTATAGGTGCCAGTTTCAATAGTCAACTCTGTGCAGCAACTTCAACTCTTTACCAACCAACCACCAAAACACCAACCGTAAAAACATTATATAATATTATCTGAGCTGTCCTTTCTATATTCTACCCTGTTGAAACTCATCATCTGGAGATTTGTAAGGAAATCGCAAGTTTTATTTAAAGTCCATTCCTAATATGTCGTCCTGTGGGGGAAATAATGTTGTCATTCTGTCAGCAGTAAGAACGCCGATAGGTAAGTAAAATAGAGACGCTGTATGGAATGCAATTTTTATGAATTGTGAGTAAAGTTGTAAATTTATTTATGAAATATGGATATTATTTCAGGATCATTCTGTGGAAGCTTAAGCTCTTTGCAAGCTCACGAACTTGGTGCTAAATGTATACAAGAGGCAGTTGCGAGGTCAGGGGTCAAGGCTGATCAAGTTTCTGAAGTTATCTATGGCCAGGTCGGTTTGGTTATAGTGTTATAATAGCAGCGTGATCTGTTGGCGATGAATATAAATTAAAGAAATTTGTATCTATTTACTTTTAGGTTTTGACGGCCGGTCATGGGCAAAATCCGGTGCGGCAAGCGTCTGTTAATGCGGGACTTCCATTCTCTGTTCCAGCTACCATGGTCAACATGTTGTGTGGTTCAGGACTAAGGTGATTATTTGGTTTACCAAGGCCAGTTCGGCTGCTACATTGCTTGAGGATGTAATAGAATTGTAATTTTGTAATATTAGATCTGTAATTATGGGAGCTCAAGCCATCGCACTAGGAGATGCGCAAGTGGTTGTCGCTGGTGGCCAAGAGTCCATGAGTCAAGCTCATCATTCTGTCCATTTGAGGAATGGGGTGAAAATGGGAAATGGAACGTTGACGGATACAATGATTGCGGATGGATTGACGGATGCCTTCAAGAACATTCATATGGGAATAACAGGTACATTATATTCATACAAAATGATGATTCATGATGTATCATGATCATGACGTTTTTTTTTAGCGGAAAATATTGCTAAGAAATACAATATTGATCGAGAATCACAAGATAGATTTGCTGCTCAGTCACAACTCAAGGCTGGAGTGGCAATGAACAATGGTGCTTTCAAGGATGAAATAGTTCCCATTGAAGTTCCTGGAAGAAAGGGTGCTGTTACAATCGCTGTCGACGAATTCCCCAAGCCAGAAACTACTTTTGAAGCGCTTCAGAGTTTGAGGCCTGCCTTTATTAGGGATTCAACTGGAACTGTTACTGCTGGAAATGCGTCAGGAATAAATGATGGAGCTGCCGCCATAGTCCTGTCCTCTCAAAGCTTCGCTCAGAGTGCTGGAATTAAGCCTTTGGCGAAAGTAGTTGCGTACGCTTGCTCAGGGGTTGATCCTTCAATTATGGGAATCGGGCCAGTTCCTGCGGTTGAAGCTGCTGTAAGTGTTGCTTTCTATTATTGTTCCTTTTCTGAAAATGTCTAAAGTCTAAACCGATTTTTGCTATATTTCAGTTGAAGAAGGCCGGATGGAAATCTGAGGACGTAGATCTGTTTGAATTGAATGAAGCATTTGCATCGCAATCTCTTGCCGTTGTGAAAGAGCTGGGAATTAAAAGCGAGAAGGTTAACATCAATGGTGGAGCGATTGCTTTAGGACATCCCATAGGAGCTTCTGGTGGAAGAGTTTTGGTAACGCTGATACATGCCTTGAAACGTACAAATGGGAAGAAGGGTGTGGCTGCTCTTTGTGTCGGCGGTGGTATGGGCGTTGCTCTCTGCGTGGAAATAATGTAATGAATCTATCTGTGAAATACATAATTTTATCGAAACTGGAGCTTCCAAATGATATATACAACAATAAATCAATAATATATGGTGCCTAAAGATTGACAAACAAATAAATAAAACAAGAATTTTTGGCTGGGTTACTGAATAAATCATGTATTTTTGTATATTTGCGTTCTTTGATTAATAATTGTTAGTAATAAAGTTACTATATGGAACAAAAATATTTGTACTTTATTTACTAATTTTATTGTAACCTCGCTCACAGGGTTGGTTGATTGAATAAATTGAAGAAGTATAGACACAAAATGGTCTTTAGCATCACGTTACGGTACAAAGAAAATACTCACTAACCGACAAATAACAGGGCTTTTAAATACTGAAATAATAAATTTGGTATAGTTTGGTTGGTTAATATTATTATTAATGTTATTATTTCAATAATAATAATAATCAGCATCCTGGAAGCGTGGCTGGTAAATGACCTTTGGCAGTTGCAATTCGCTGTCTGCAAAGGAAGGCTGCAAGGCAGTCGGCACCCTTATCTGGAATATCTTCATGAAAGGTATGGCCAACCTGATGGAAAACTTGCATTTGAAATTTGCCTTGCATTTGTCCAACAGTCAATTCTTTGTCCAGACGATCGACTCCCGCAAGCATTAGTAACTTTGGACATCGAACAGACAAAAATCTACCATGATAAAACAAGCGTTTAGAAATTTATGCATAAATAACATTTTAAAATATCAATATAGAGATCTAACTTTTTTGACAAGCCCTGAAACCATCCTTTCCAATGAGGCTCTGTCCGTGAAAGATCAATTCTCCAAACAAAATTCTTCTAATGAAATGAACATTACAATTTCAAATTAAATGTCAAAAATAGTAAAGTCATGTATGCCATTAGATGTTATTAGTTATTACCGAAGCAGTTGAAACCTCCGATTCCGGAATATTGCCATTACCACCCTTCTCCCACACTCGCTTGTGTGACGAAACAATCTGAGTATCACAAAATTCATCCGTTCCATCCTTATTCCGAGTGACAAATTGGGTGGCCAATTTTCCCGAAGATCTTTGCATCAATTGCCCAGTCATTGAAATCCGAGCTGAATCCAAATTTTTTGTTTGTCCACTTCGTGTACTACAAAAATAATAATAATTTAGTTCGAAGGAACAGAATACAAATTTAGTTTTTCTCCGCCTACCACCACTGAATAGCGGCCGGAATTGATTCGAACTGCTGCGGTCGATTTTTCAGAAAAAATTGCATAGAACTCAAGGCCAATAGTGCAGAACCTTCCACAACATCTAATACAACGAGACCTGCCAACTTGACGTCATTTAATTCCTGCAGACTCAAAGACACATTTACACCCAACGCTCCACCCAATGAATGACCAACAACGATAAGTGGGCGATTGCTCAATCGAAACACGTCACTCCCTTTCAACCAATTGATGGCGTCCAAAATGTCCCTATCATAACAAGAGCAACCTCAAATTATACAGTATTCTCAAGAATCGTCACTCATAAGAATAATATACATGATTATTAATAATGACTCTGCTAGTAATCTTACTGCGTTAAAATTTCCAAAGACAAGTTTTCTTCATCCTGACACTGAGATTCGCCATGTCCCCTGAGATCCAAAGCTCCATACTCTGCCACAACCAATCTGCTCAACTCATCCACTAAGGGACCCCAAGTAAGTCCAGAATAGCCACCCCCATGAAGGAACAAGATGAAGGGAATTCCATCAGTGGGTGTATTCACCCCGCTGCTGGTGCCTTCCATAGTGCTACGACTAGTCCACAATGCGAGAGAGTCACCATCGCGGATTTTGACCTCTACACAGTCTTGGAAATAATTCCACCAGCCACTTGGGGTGTGCGACTTCCGAGAAGCATCCCTATATTAAATCAGGTTAATTATCATCATACATCAAATTTTCTTAAATCAATTCAATCAGTCAGTCAGTACAATACCTCCGTGTCAACCACTCCCTCTCCTGATCCGAATACTCCTCCGGCTTCTTGAGAGGGCAGATAAGGTATGGGATTTTTCGTCCCTGCACCCCTTCCATCGCCGAAATAGGGGAGGGCGACGACATCATCTCTTTAAGCATTCTGGCCCTGGCGTCCATTGTGTCACCACCTTCTCTCCTCCTCCTCCGAAGTTCACACCAACAACTATCTTTCCTTGATTGTTATTCACCTGCTGATCTTGTGGTTCGTGGTGGGGCTGCCTCTCATCCCACAAAATAAAGAAAATCAGACAAAACCGACTTTTGCAAACCAATCATCTGTTTTGAGAGTACGCACTGTTCTGCTGGTGCGAGAAGAGTTGGATAAAAAACTCGCTCTCTCCTTCTATACGTGGGCCATTTTCTCACATTGTCGTCTTCCCATGATCAAAAACTCCACTCTGACTCTGAATTACTCGTAATAATGAAAGTTTTTTAAACGGTTTGACAATTAAAAGTATATTAATTGATTGAATGCATAATTTTAAACACACTTAATTTTAGTGACTAAAATTCTTGGCAATTAAGACTATATAAGGCTAATCATACGATGTGTATCATCATTATCATTCATTATAGGTGCTACTAGTGACTAGTAATAAGTAGGTATGTAGTCGTCATTTGTATATTCATGATATGAAAAATTATATAAATACTACCATCCGCAGTAATATTGGTCTTAGTACGGTTACTGGGGCAGTGGCCAAAATTTTTCTAAGTTTTTTTCCGAGACAAAAAATTTTTAATAATT